>JAOXJP010000012.1:5385035-5399997 GCA_025762735.1 Platanus orientalis | reverse complement strand
GAGGCTCCCCTCCCTCCCTCCTAATTCGTGGGCTGATACCTCACGAACTCCCTTTCTCTCTCCATACCCACGACAACCTCCTTCCATCCTTGTCTTCTCATTGCTTCTAGCCCCTTATTCTTTCTTCTATCTTCTTCCATTACCTTCTCCCATATTCTTCTTCCATGTTCTTCTATTACTCCATTGTTGAAGACTGAAATCTGGACTGCAACCAAACTCCTCCATTCCAATCTGAATTTTCTTGCTGTTTTTCCTCACTCTCTATTCTTTATTGAATTTTCTGGGTTTATAATAAAGTGAAATCACACCACCTATGGTTCCCCAACCTTCTTTTTCTCTAGTATTTTGATCCTCTTAGGATCCCCTACAAAGCCCTCTTTTTCCCTTATGATTCCCCTTCTCCTTAATTCGTAATTTTAAAAGATTCTTTACTGGTTTTCTTCCAACCTCCATTAAAGGACCTTCAAGTTTCTGAAATTCTTAAGTTTGATCCACCTAATCTTATCCAAATTTCATGAAATCTTAACCTTATGCTTCTGGAGGTCTGCACTACTGATCTGTAAAGTTTCAGATTTTTCTGAAGCTTGCCAGGGGTATTTTGCAAATTTTCCTAAACATGCAAAAATTGCAATTTTACCCCTGGTCCGAAAATTAGTTATTTTAATTTCTGGATTATTATTATTTTGTTCTTTGCATCTGTTTCCCTTTTTATCCTGCATCAATAGAAGGGAGTCCATTGAGAAGGGCATGACCCACTGCCTCCGAAACCTTCTGAGAAAGAATTGCGATGCCTTTAGGGAACAAGAACAGTGAATGAAGAGATGGTTTGATGACTCTTCTCTGGATTGACAGAGGCAGCACCTGTTTGCTAAATGAAAGCCTCTGTGCTTGAACTCATCATCAGAACCTTTTCCTCGGAAGCCAGCCAAAGAAGAAAGGCCACTTTAGAAGGCAAACTAAATCTCCATATGATCCTGTAAAGTTAGAACAAAGGCACCGGGAGTTCATCACCAGGTAAGTGGAGGCCACTGAGAAGACCCCATCCTTGTCTTTGGTCCAGATCCGAGAGTCAGATTATTCTGGGGATCCGATGGTGGTACCTTCCCGGCGGTTGGGCTCTATTTCCCAATCGTTGAGGGGCCTTCTCAAGGAGATATTTCATGAGGAGAGGGAATCCGATCAGAGATTTGAGCTTGGCCTGTTCTGTCCTTGTTCAAAGCTAAATCAAAGAGACCCTGGAAATCTTCTTCAAGAGAGGAGGGCCCACACCAAATATCTTTCCAGAATCGAACATTGGTTCCTGCACCTATTTTAAAGGCCATCTGATTCTGAAACCACACCAAATCCTTATAGATCCCCTTCCAAGACCCCACCCCATAGGGGCCTAAGTGGGCTTGCTGAACCAGCCTGAATCGCTCTCTCCCCATATTTGGCACAAATTACCTGACGCCATAGAGCTGTCTTCTTATAACTGAAATGCCAGAGCCATTTAATCAACAGGGCCCTGTTAATGCCCTTGAGAGACAGGAAGCCCAAACCACCTTGGATCAATGGAATGCACAACTTCCTCCACCCAACTAAATGGAATTGGGAGAGCCATTAAAGTCATTTCAGAAGAATCTTCTGCAGATGCTGTCCAGCTTTTGAATTACCAAAGAGGGAGCTGAAAAAAGGGAAAATTGGTATATAGGAAGGTTAGATAGGAAACTTTTAATTAAAGTGATCTTACCTCCTTTAGAAAGGTATTTTCTCTTCCACGAAGATAGGCGCTTGTCTACCCTTTTGAGCACCGGGTCCTAGATCTTCTGGGAAGTACATTTGGCTTCCAGAAGAAGGCCAAGGTAAGTAGTCGGCAGAGACAAAACTTGGCAGCTCATTAAGGAGGCAGGAAGCTGAATATTCTGCATGGCTCCCACCCCCAAAAGCTTTGTTTTCTCCAGGTTGACCTTGAGGCCTGAGACAACTTCAAAGGTCAGCAAATACTCCTTAGAGTTTTTATATGATCCTCCTCAGTGACACAGTATATCAGCCAAAAGGATGGATTGATCTCTGCAGAAAACTTTACAGAGTAATAGGCTCTCGATTGGGCTAGAATTAGGATACAACATTGCACTGTTTTAGGGCTGCAGTAAGGTCAGTTCAAGGCTGAAAATAAGGGGACACGTGTTGGGTTTTCAGAAGCAACAGGGAAAGGAATAGGGTCCTGTTTAGGGGTTGATTTGGAGTAGGATTAGACCCCAAACAGTATGCTGTTAGCTGTTTGCAGATTGACATAGGGATAGAATGGGGCCTGGAGAGGGTGATCGTAAGGCAGGAAAATGGGCTGACAGAGGGGACAAATTGGGACTGTAGAGGAGTGTAATGTAGGACTGTTTTGGAGGAAAACAGAGGACAGAATAGATGACTGTTACAGAAAACAGCATGGAGGAATAGAGGTAAGAGAGAAGAGAGCAGAGAGAAGAAAGGAAGGATGAGATAAACCTTACCTCTTCACGTGGAGAATGGAGGAGGAAGAGGGAGATGGGAGAGGGAGATCTTACTCGTGGGAGATGAAGCAAGAGGAGAGAGAGAGAGAGAATGGGGAGTCCATGACTACCACCCAAGAATAGAGGAGAGAGAGTAGGGTCGTCACCCACACTATCACACACGATCACTTTAATTTTCCATCATCAATAACTGAATTTTATTGCTATTCGTATGGCTTATATATAGGCTTTACAAACCTTTAAACAAAAGAATCCTATTACTAATAAAACTCCCCAAATCTAGGACTCTTTGACTAACAAACTTTCTAAAACAATTAAATTCTAAAATCCTAAGACTTCTAATTAAGAAAGACTCCAAATTAAAAGCCTAACTACTGGACACACGTGGAGGACTATCCATGGTCCTTTAATCTTCTTCTTTACACTATATGCTTCCGCATCACTCAGCCTGCAGAAGGGATAAGGAGTCCTCTGCGTATTGAATGAGATCAACAGAAGGACCCGCCATGATTGCCTTGACCCCTTCAAGCAATCCAAGTATTCATCCACCAACTTGCTATTGGCCTCCATGATGAAGTTGAAGAGGAAGGGCGAGAGGGGATCTCCTTGCCGGAGACCTCAGCTGCTATGGAAGAATTTCAGAGAGAACCATTATTCATAATGGAAAAGGAGGCAGTAGATACGCACACCTTAATCTAGTTACACCACACCTGCTAAAAGTGTGTTTTAATTTCTATTTATATAACATATAATTTTTTAACAAAAGCATTGTTATTATCGATTAGGATGCTATGTCAACATAACACTTTAATTAATTGTGCATGGTAGCCTCAAATTTTACTTGTAAGCCATGCCCATGATGTACTTGTGCATGGTTCAATACTTAACAAGGGAGTTACAATGGCATTGATGATGTCCCAGAATTAAATATTTTTAGTTCTTATAGTACTATGTCTCCAGGATTAAATATTTTTAGTTTCTGTATTAGTTTCTCTTTTTTTTAGCCACTTAACATTTTTTTATAATTATTAGTGTTTCTGGTTGTTCATTAATTGTAATATCAGTAATATTAAGTAGGTTGTAAGGTTGAACTCATTACATCTGTTTGAAACAGTTCAAACTTATGGTAAGCTAGAATTCTTAATCGAAATGAATGTGTTTGTGAAAGTTGTATCAAGTATCAACATATTGGTCAATTAGGAAAAGTTGCTATAGGTCTATAACACCCAATTGGTCCTACTTGGTTGTTTATTGTTATAGCTGATTCATGTTCTTGATTTCTTTATTTATTCACTTGGTGGATGATTTCATCATCTAGAGGCTGTTTGAGAATCCCAAATTTTGGGCCTGCCGCAAGTCTAAAATTTCTTTGATTGGTAACTTTGTAGAGCTCTTTTCTCTGCCCCTGGTTTCCACCGTTTTTTGATTTCTGTCCATAGTACCTTTTATCTGGGCAAGAGTTTGACCTAAATATTTTTAGCTCAAAAGTTAGACATGCTGCTTCAAATTCTTCTGGCTGAAAATTTTGAAATTTCCAGATAGTCCATAAAGTACTTATTTGAAGACTTGGGTGCATCCATTGCTTTTTGAAATCCTTTGCTATCAATTTATGCATAGGATTTCTTCATGAAGAAGAGGAATTCAATTTATTTCTTACTTGTGAATTTCTTGTTGATGGTCCCATTGAAGCTTCTAATCCACCATGTTCTTTTAAAAAGAACTCTGATGTCACAGTTGGTTTCTTCTTACAAGGTTTCATTTCTAATTTTCCTTACCATCAATCGTGCTTAGAGGGTTATTATTCAGCAAGTATAAATTTGTCAATGAGGTTGTTTGCGTGGGAAGGATTAATGGTTAAAATTGTCATTCAAATTATCAGATGGCTTTTCACATCCACAGGGTTCTTAGTGCCGTTTTAGCATTTAATTGGTGCCTTCTGCATTTATGCATGATTTTCTGGTGCTTAGGGTTAATCTTTGGAGAAAGTGTATCCTGTTCCATGAAAAATCTTTTCCCTAGAGCTGTTATTTTTTAAATTTACTAGGATGGCTTCTTGGGGGTTCTACGCTCATTGTTTGTAAGTATGAAATTATTAGGGGTTTATTTTATTATATTTTATATTTTATTATTATTATGATTGGTGATTTCTCCCTTTCTCTTTATTATCAGGTGCATGGTATATGGTCAAGATACAGTCAAGTGTGAGGATAAATGCTAACATGAATTAGTACATAAATACTAGATATGCTATCAGTTTTGTTTCTCATTCTGTATTTACAGTATTATTCTCATTTATATAATGCCTTACATTGGCTATTTGATTAGTGTTGATTTTGTACTGATCTTACACAGAAGACTCCATCCATGCATGTAAAGGAAGGTTCTAGTGTTAGACCAAAAGGTACTATGCTTGAGAGGGCCATTAGGGAGCTAGAGAAGATAGTTGCAGAATGTAAGTCTGGCAGTTTTGCAAACTTTCAATTCTTGATGCATGAGAATGCTGAAGATGTTTCAATTAGTCACTGTTACCAATCTTTCCTTACAGCAAGACCACCGATTGTGGAAGTTCAGGATGCTGATACTTCATCTCAAGCAGTCAAAAGGAGATTGCCTCGAGAAGTAAAACAGAAACTTGCTAAAGTTGCTAGACTGGCGGTACTGGAAAATATCTATTTAATTATTTCTAATTAAATGAAACCCCAAGATGCTTGTTTTTGTGCTCTCCTTGATTTTTTTTGAACTCTTAAAATCTTTATTTACTTGATGTCTTTGAAAAATTTTAATTTTAATTTTTGTTGTTTCAGCAATCTAGCCAAGGAAAAATATCAGAGGAGTTAATTAATCGCCTTATGAGCATTCTTGGCCACTTAGTGCAGCTGAAAACATTGAAGGTATTTTGTTACAAGAGAAATGCACCTATGGCTCGTCATGTTTATTTCTTCATTTTTTTTCTTCAATATCACTGCTAGTACTTGATAATAGCTGAACCTACTTGAATGACGATTATAAATGTTAATGGGTATTCTTGTCCACTTAATGCGGCTGAAAATGATGAAAGTATTTGTTACAAGAGATATGCACCTATTGCTCGTCATGTCTATTGCTTCATTTGTTTTTTAATTATCATTGCTAATGCTTGCAAATAGCTGAACCTAAATAGCTTGGACGAGGTTTGAACGATGATAATAAATGTTACTTAATGCTTTGTTAATGGATTTTTCCCTAGTTATTATATGTATGGATGCTTCTAGTCGGTTATTGATTAGCTTATTGCCTTATGCTTTAGCCCGTGGATTTTCTTGTCAAAAAAGGAAAGAAAAAAATCCTGTGGAATTGTTTATAAGAAAAATCCTCTGAACTTTCATTGGGATCTTGACTAGTTTGTTTTATTTTTTATTGTTAGGAGCATAAATACTAATCTAATATGTCTTTACCACAGAGAAACTTGAAAGAGATGGTTGAACTGGGTTTGTCTGCAAAACAAGAGAAAGATGATAGGTTCCAACATATAAAAAAGGAGGTCATTGAAATGATTCGAATGCGGGGCCCCTCTCTGAAGTCCAAGGTAGGCTATATGCGAATGCTGATATTATTTACAATTCTATTGGGTCAAAGCTAAATCCATCCTTGCATAATCAAACCATTTTTTTCAGTCTTTTCATACCGAGGTGTATGATGCAATTATCATTTGTTCACAAATTTTAATTGTGGCTAATGTTTTAATACTGAATCGATAGTTTGAATGTCTAGTTGAATGGTTCAAAACCGTGATGTCATTTTGACATAATACACACATTAAATATAAATTATTTATATTTTGTAATTTGTACAGCTGGCACTATGTAACTAGGTTTTTTTGTAATTGGTTATACATCTGCCCTCATGCATATTGTACCTTTGTTTCTTGCCCTTTACTTTCTTTTAATACAATCATTTACCTATAAAAAAAATAAAAAAATAGAAAATAATGGACAAGGAAAATTTTATAAAAAGAAACTTAAAAAAATTTTTGGATTTCTTAATTTTGAGTCAATAGAAATTATACAACTATAAAAAGAAGATTATAACATGGACTCCTTGAAATTCTCAAACGAAGAAGAAGACCTAGCTTCCTTGTTCCTTTGGTTCAGTATGGTGGAAGACTTTAAAGGAATCTGTTTTCAAGACTCCATTTATGAATGGAAGAACATTGTATTCACTTCAGTTAGCTCATTGTGGCCCATTGGGCCTTTTCTTTTTCATGCAAGAAGTCCTGTTTTAATAAAATTTACTTTATTTATAAAAAAATGACTTATTGATACCCTAAGGATTCAGGCATGGATTAGGTATTGGCTCAGGGAAATTCTTCCTTTCCCCAAAATAGACAGAAAATTGTGGTTCCAATGCTAAAAACTAACATTATTTTGCAGTATCACCTTTCTTTGTTTGACTTTCCAACCAAGAGGGGAATAGAAGAAGATTAGGCTCAGATTTTCTTGTTTACAATGACCTGGATATCTTGTTTGTCTACCAGATGTTCGTTGTATAACAAAAGAGGGGTTTTACTACGAGATCTGCTACTAATTAATCCCATAGTCTTTTATCTCATCTGATGCAACTGATAGAGAGTGATGCAGCTACATTTGGCTGTTCTATGGGCCCTATGCATGTTCTAGAGGGCAAAATTCAAAATCCCCAAGAAATATCTAAAATTTTGTTATAGGGGTATTTTTGGTTTTTTAGGTTCATGAATTTTATTATTGGCTTGGGATTAATCTAGGTTAGTTTCTTGCAAGTCGGTTTGGGTGGTTCTATTTATTTTTAAGTAGGCTGTGTTTTATTTAATTTTTAGGAAAGTTCATGCTTGATTTCCTATCTTGGCAGGCTGGTGAGCTGACGCAGGACTTATCCTGTTGGGGCTGGATTTTGTGGAGATGTATCCCCTTTTTTTTCTACTTGGTGCTCTGGTTGGAAAGGATGCCAGTCTTTGATAGAAGGAGAGTAGACATTGACAAACTCCTAGATCGGGTTTTTTCTCCTGTTTAGATGGATGTCCCACCTCCCTGAGTTTGTGGGGTGACTTCCATTCCTTTCTTTTTGACTAGGATGCAATTGTCTTCAGCCAGTGGGTCTTTCCTAGACCCTGCTGAGTGTGTACTCCTTGTGCTTCAATAAAATTTATTTTTTGATAAAAAAAAGGAAGTGAAGTCTTATTTCGGTCACTTTAAATTTAGGCCCTATTTGGGGAGTCAAAATTTACCCATTTGGTTTGATTTTGGTGTCTTTTGAAAAGTTATTTAGTCTCATTTCCAGCGAGCCCAAGATCTTGTATTTGTTTTGAAAGTTATGACCAAAATACTGGAAGGGTATCCAAATATGATGGGATTTATAATTTTCCAAATTCTAGTTTTATGAGGAGTCTTTTTAGGTGGTTTCTTAGTGGTCAAGGATAAGTATAGAGTTGTGCCTGTAAATATGGGGGAGATGTAGTGGTGTAATGGACAGAGAACTATATTTTAATGAATGATAGTTTATTTTAGTTGAAGGCTTCAATCGTATGAAATCCTAGGTAATCCTAGGTAAAATTTTTCTCTTGAATCCTTATTATTTCTTCTACTTCTTATCTGAATCTTTTTCTTCCATCTTGACGTTCTTCTATTTTCATCTTCATTCTTGATCTTATATCTTCTTCTATTATTTCTATTCAACCCACCACTAGTCGTTGTAGTTCAGTCTTGGATTCCTTAAATCCCTAGACTGTTTTGCATTACACAAAGAGATTCATTTTATATATATGAAAATAGTGTCATGTGCAACCAAAAATCTTATATTTCTTTGTTTTCTTCTGATGCTTGCATGATATTTCCTCAGGCATCTGAGCAACAGGATGGAGCATCTGATGATTTTCAGGAAGTACTTGGTTCTGAAGAAAAAGGAGGCAAAGGAAAATATAGCATGGACGATGCTATGGAGGACAAAATTTGCGATCTCTATGATCTATATGTTGAGGTAGTGAATCATGTTTTGGATGTCCAAGTTTGGTCGTATTTAGAAGGGCCTTGTTCTTATAAGTTTATTGGTTGGTGGTTCCAGGGGATGGACGAAGACAAGGGTCCACAAATCAGAAAGCTGTATGTTGAGGTAGTTCATATTTCCATTTTTCTTGTTTTTATTGCAATTATGCAACTGTTCCATGTTTTGGGACTTATTGTGCACAAATGTAAATCTCAATTAATAAGTTTTGGATGGATGCAATGTGTGGAACTGTTTCTAGTTTAGAAACTTCATCATCTCATCAAGTTATTACAGTTTCGTTATTTTCTACCTTTTGTGGAAGCTGCCCTTATTCTTTTTTGTTTAACTTTTACTTTCAATATATGTTTACCATCCTTATGTTTTCTGTGAATTTCAATCCTCTGTTTCTTTATGTAGCCATTATTTTCTGCTTATTTTAGTTTGCTTATTTAGTAAAGTCTTGATCTCACGTCTTCGATTAACATGTTGCAAAAACTGTAATTGTGGCCACTAATTCTTTAAGCAACCTGTGGGAACTTCTGATGCACTTGGAGTATAACCACACCATCTGTCATTCAGCTTGCAGAATTATGGCCAAATGGATGCATGGACAACCATGGCATTAAAAATGCTGTCTGTAGGGCAAAGGAGCGGAAGAGGGCACTGTTTAGCCGACATAAGGTCTCCCTTTCTCCCCCCTTATTTGTGTATGAATTCTTAATTCTGTATACATTCTAGTGCTTTCATATTTGAAAACTACCACATTTGCATTTATTCTTCTAATTGGAAATATTGAGCATACATGATTTTGGTGAAGTCATAACCATCCTTTTAGTAATCGGTTGATGTTGGATCTTGTTTTAATTTTTCCTGGAGTGATTGCGTGAATATGTAAGCCATTAAATACATCTAATTTGCATGTTTTTGAATCGCGTTAAATTGTTTTTTTTTTTTGAATTGTGATCTGTAAGGTTGTTTTGATGGGCAAGAAGAAAATCCATAAGTAAAAAAGGGGGAAAGAAAAATGTAACCAACAGAATTTATGCATTGAAGATCTTTTGATGGGATCAGTTCCTTAAAGTTCACATCTGCAAGAGAAGAGGAAATAAAAATTCAGCAGAGTTTGGAATGCTGACCATGTTGTGTAGCCAACATAGCTACTTGATTGATTGTGGGGACCACATGGGATTGAAGAGGAAGTTCTTCACCCCTTAGGGTTGGACTGCTATAGGTCTACAGTCTGTTTTTTTGTTTTACTTAATTTTTCCATTATGGTTAAAAGGGTATTTTTTTGTATTTTGGGGATAATAATTTCTCTGTGGTACTTGATTTAAGCCTAGCTTGGTTTTATTGAGACTTGTTTCATTTGTTGAAGTAGTGGGGTAACGATTATGTAAGGGTATTGATGCAGTAGCACTACATTGGATGGACAAGAGGTACCCAATTTGGAGGCCCAAGCCCAAGTCCAAGTCCAAGTCATCAAGGTCCAGCCTAGTAGGGTCGTAAGTGTGGGGACTCAAATGTAACAAGGCCTTTTGTGCCAAGTGTTTTGGGTGTTTTTTAATTGGGAGTATTTCTTTGTAATAAGGCTGAAATAGCCATGGGTAAAGTATTCAAGGCATAGTCGACAGCTATAGTCTTTTGTCTTATTTGGAGTCTCCCAATTCAACAAAGTGGGGCCCATATTGCTGGTCGACAGACTCTTATTAGGGGTTAGTTACTAGCTTATTATGAATTTTTAGAAGTCTTGTATTTAGGAAGTGGGAATTAAAAATAGATTAGATATTTAGAAATTTCCAAACATGGAAGGCTGCTATGTCTTAAGAGTTTTGGGTCTATAAATTAGAGCCCATGACATGTATGGGAGGCAGTGAATTTTGGAATGAAAAGTTGTGATTTTGAAACCCATGTTAGGTTCTCCTATCCCTATCTTCTCTCATGGTCGTAGACCTCTTCTCCCTTCTATTCTTTTTCTTCCTCCATTACTTTTCCTCTTTCTCTCTTTGCTTTTCCTTCTTCATTTCTACTTCTCCTTCCCTCAAATCTGATCTGTAAGTACCCAAAAAAAAATCTAATCTGTAGAAACTTATATATATATATTGGTCAGAAATCTGTCACAGAAGAAAACATAGCTTGTTATTGAAGATTCTGGGCAGCATACCAGACCTCACGACTAGGTTCTTTGGAGCTGTTCAAGTCCCCATTGCACCCACCAAACTCAGGTAACATCTCTTTCTCTTTTTTTTTTAACAGATTTTATGCTTTACTTAGTTCTATTCTTGCTCCCCTAGACTCCCTTTAAATTCCCTCCATAAACCTCCATGTTCTGAATTCTGTTCTTGATCCCATACTTTATAAACCAGAATTTTCTGGGCTTATAAAGATTAAAAATTGCCCCCTTCTAGAGACTTTATTTTTCTTTAATTTTTCTTCAGGGTTTTTATCCCCTAAGTGTCATCTTCTAAACCTGTCAAACTCTTTTTAATTTTCCCTCTTCCTTGCCAACTTACAAACTAAGATTCTTTTCCGGTTTAGGGTTCTTCCATTAAGGAGACCTACTGGATTGATATTTATATAATTTGTTAAGTCCAATCTCATCGAAAAATCTTGAAATTTTGAACTTAGGACTCTTATATATGTCTGAATCCACCTGTAAAACTTCAGAAAATTCTGATGCACAACCAGGGATATTTTGGTCATTTCATATATTCTGGTCAGAAATTCCAGAATTGTTGATATTTTACTTGTGAAAAGCTTGTTTTTGGTTTCTGTTAAGCCCATTACAGCAGGTAATTACCTTCTTTTCAAGGGAATACCCTGCATTAGGTATAAGTGTCTATATTGTTCTTTTGTCATTCTTTTCAATCATGGAGGGTATTACTGGTATTTTCCCAACATACCCATATAAATAATACTTATACCTATGAATGAGAGTATCTTCTCTCATACGATTACAGACCATACGTTTCTCTCTTCTTCTCCCTCTATTCTTCTACCCTTCTTCTACATCTACTATTCTACATACATCACGTATATTTCATCTTTGTATCAGAACAGGAGACAAAAGAAGTGATCTGAAGCAAGGGGGAGTCGTCTGCTGATGTCAGCAGGGCCTAGGGTTGACATCAGCATCTGTATGGATAGACATGCCCAGAAGGGATGGTCGCTGTGAAGTATTGAGGTCGCTGTGAAGATTTTCATACAACATAGTTTCTGCATTGAATGCATCTAATTGCTGCTAGCAGGTGTGTGTGAGGCAGCAAATAAAACTATAACGCAAATTAATGTGTTTTTGGAAAGTTATGACTAAAATATTAACAATGTATCAAAATATGACAAGATTTGTGTTTTTAAGTCTCAAGGACTGGGAAGTTGAGGTTGTTGGCCAGCCGATGAACCTTCTTGACTCGTATGAATTGGGTATATATCAAAGAGGATGATTGCATGAAGTGGAGGGGTAGTAAGAATGAGGTTTTTTCGGTTTAGTCATTCTTCTGCTCTTGGAACTTGATAGATCCTAATCCATATTGTTACTCTCTCATTTGGAATCCTCTCATTCCTTCCAAGATTTGCTTCTTATGGCTGGCTTGTCTTGGCAGAATTCCCACGGTTGACTTGCTTGTATCCCGTGGGATGATGATCCCCAATTGATATATCATGTGCTGCTTGGAAGCTGAAAGTACTGACCACCTTCTCATTCATTGTATGGTGGCCCATTTTATATGGTGTTTGATGCTTCGAAGATTTGGAGTTAGCTGGGTCTTTCCTTTCTCGATGAAAGAGGTGTTGGCTTCTTGGAAGCTTAAGGAGAAAAGTGTTTGGAACTCTAAAGGAAAGCTCATTTGGGCTGCTATCCCATTTGTAATCTGCTGGGGCATTTGGTTAGAAGGAAATACGAGAATCTTTGAGGGGTCAATGATGGAGCCTCGTAGGATTTGTGATAATGTGTGGTTGCTGCTGTATTCATGGACCTTGGTATGTCCTTGTTTCAAGGATGTTAAATTCCATGATTGGGTGTTCAAGTGGGAGTCTGATTTTGGGGATGTAATTGTTGCTTTTTGTTTCTTTCTTCTTGGGGAGTTCGGTGCTTGCTGCTTGTACTCCTCGTGTTTGTAGTTTGCTTGATTCCCTTCTTTAATGAAGTTCTTTATTTATCAAAAAAAGTTTGTTTAGGTAATTTCTTAATGGTCAAGGTTTGTGTAGGGTTGGTAGTAAGGTTTGTTTATGTATATGGATGAGATGGAGTGGTGTGATACCCCGCCCAAAGAGAATTTTATTTTATTGAATGAAAAAATGTTTATTTTTGTTTTAGGCTTCAACTGTATGAAATTCTAGGAGATCCTAGGTAAGATTTATTTATTTTTCTCTTGAATCCTTATTATTTCTTCTTCTTTTCTCCTCATCTGATTTTTCTATCTTTTTTTCATTTACAGACACAATTCCTTTGCTTTTCATCTATTAAAAGATTCTTTTTTCTTGTTTTCTTAATCTTTTCCTTAAAAAATCTCATAATTTTAATATCATTAAATCAGAACCCTACCATTCAACCCCACCAATATTCCTTGTAGTTCAGTCCTAAATTTCTTAAATCCCAACCCTGGTCCTACATCAACTTGTTCTCATAGCCAAAAGACTTATTTTCCATGCTTGTTTTCTTTTTCTTTTTCTGCTATGGCTTGTATTAAATTCTTTATTGCTTCCAAGCTTGGCTTTATTTCCAAAACATTGAGTGGTACAAAGCGTTTCTTAATGCACACTATTGATTCCAGTGTCACATGTGGACTCCATCAAGTTAAGTTGGGTTCCATTAATGCCATTTTGGAGGCCTTAACAATTGTCCTTTTACAGTCACTCTGTCAGCACCAGCTCCACCTACTCTTATCTTATCACTTACCGTAGCCTAGATTGCATCAGTTTTTGAGAAAAGGATGTTGTACAGAGTTTATCTCCATCAGCTCCTATGCCAAGGGTTGAGAACAAGCATACAAATATATCAAATTGTAAGTATCTTTCGCTCCGTTCAAAGGTGAAGAATCATTCTCCGTTAAAGGGTGATGTATGGCTTTAGAAGTCAATTCTTGGTCCTCCACCACCATTGTCTCATCTGCTGCGAAGCCCAGTACAATCATTGACGGAAAGTACAATGGAAGTTGCCTGTTTCCAATTTTGAGGGAAAATATCTCCTCCTGGGAGGATAATGCAGCCACATCTGTCTATTTTATGGGCCCTTCGTATGTTCCACCTCACAAGGGACCAAATTCAAAAGCTCCATGAAATCAGTCACAAGGGTATTTTTGGTATAATATGTAAAACAATTTATCTGGCAACAATTTTAAAATTTATTAGTTTTTGATTAATCTAGATTTCTTGTTAGTCAGTTTGGGGGTTTTACTTATTCTTAAGTAGGTTGAGTTTTATTTGATTTTTTCTTTTCTTTTCATTTAAGTCTTATTTTGCACTAAAAATTAGGTGAGAACAAATCTTGTGAGAACTGTGAAAACGGTATCAGGGTACGGACACATCAGCGCTGAAAAGTGATAAGTGCCCCCCAAAAAGTGCAAATCACTTTTCGGTACTGATGCATCAGCCCCTCTGATGCCGTTTTCACGGTTCTCACAAGATTCGTTCTCACATAATCCAAGCGGTATTCAGCAAAAAAAATTAAGTCTTATTTTGGTGGGTCAAAATTTTGCCATTTGGCTTGATTTTAGTGTCATTTGAAAGTTTGAGTTACCTTTTCCGTGAGCCTAACATCTTGCACATTTATTGTGATTTCGGAAAGTTATGACTAAAATAATTGCAAGGTATCAAAATATGACTGGAATTATATTTTTCAAAATCACTTTATTAGTAGTCTCTTTAAAGTAATTTTTTAGTGATCAACAATTGTTTAGGGTTAGTATTAAGATTTCTCTCATCTATTGAATCTTTATTATTTCTTCATCTTCCTTATTCTTCTATCTTTTTCTTATTTCATGCAGTCACAATTCCTTGGCTTTTCATCTATTATGATTTCTTGATTTCTTTATCCTTTTCTTTAAAAACCTCTTAAACTCTATTTTAATTGTAGTTTGATCCTGGATTCCTTAAATCCCTAGGCTGTCCTGCATCATCTGGTGTGCGTGTCCAATTTATATCAGTTCTCTCTTATGTTAGTGCTAACCTAAGTTCTTGTGGATGGATTTCTTTAAAATCTTCTTCCTAGTCTTTCAACTCATTGGTTTTTATGCACCAGTGCGAACAATATCATTCAAATCTCCCTTATTTTATCACTTCTTGGGTAGTAGCCTATCCATTGGATGCATTTGCTTATGACTTATCGATCCTAGTCTCTCCACTCATCGATCTCAACATTCTGAACTTGGTGCAGTCAGTCTATACACGTGATTTCTTGATTGGGAAAAGGTTCTGTCCAGGATTTGGTGTCCAGGACACCAGGGGACGTCATATGGAATAAAATGGGTGGGTGATGCATTTTTTGA
>JAOXJP010000012.1:5333216-5348543 GCA_025762735.1 Platanus orientalis | reverse complement strand
GTGAATTGTGATTGTATGATTTGTATCTATATTTTGATAATTTTCTGTTTCTACTTTTTTATGAATCTTATTCTTATTATTGGATTTTATTCATAAAACATATTAAAAATTATAATTTTTTGGACTAAAAATAAGGTAGATAGGCTCTAACTAACATAATAAAATTTTTAAAATTTATTCATATTTTTTTGAATTTTTTTTTTTAAGGGTGATCCATTGCTAGCCGATCCACAGTGTATCAGCCGATCCACAGTGTATTGGCTGATCCAGGCAAGGATCGGCCGATCCATGAGTGGATCGGATCGGGATCGGCTGGGTCTGATCCCGATTCCGATCCCGATTTTTTGATCTAGGGATAGGGCAGTGTTTTCAGGCAACCACACTCTTTGAGAGGAGATATGCTTGAAGGGCCGAAACAACACCCCTAGGAGCTGATTCCGTGTGGCAAGGGCATCGGCTTCTCCCAACATGCTGGGTCCTTTTGAACTGTTGATCAGGTTGCATCACGTTTAATCTGTCCGCAGGCCTGATTGAATTTGAATGATCCAAGGTCATTCAATCTTCCATTCTACTGCAGCTATTGTGAGGCCCATAAGCCCCACGTTGGTCTTTTTTGCCTATCCTCCTTTGGCCAAGTCTCAGAGACCTGTCTCGTCCCTGCCTTATCAGCTACTCGATAAGGATGCCTTGTCAGCTGCTCAATAAGGATGGGCAGGACCACTAAAGGATGGGAATGCCTTTCTGATGCCTCATCAATGAATATTAGGTGTTGTTATACTTCTTTAGATATTTAGACTCAGATATTTTTATTTGATTCTATTTTCCCACATAAAACTCTTGGAACAATATCTGCTTAATTCTTATCCACAGGGAGGATTATCTTTGTTTATTTTATTAACATTAGATCCTGGTTTATTCTGTTTTTCTTTATTGATTTTCTTGCATCATGTTTCCTTTTTGTTGAGCCTAAAATGACTAAAAGATGAGGAAAGTATATGCTAAAAAAATATTTTGTTGTAGTTAGCTTTGCTTATTATCATTTCTTTGCTTTGTATACATTGACAAGATAGCACTTGTGTAAAGAAAGGATCAGGACAAAACTCTCTATGAGAAATATGTCTGTTATTGCTGCTGTTATGAATTTTCATCCCCTATTATGCTTTCTATATCTTTCCTTTCTCATCCATAATCTTTTTCATGTTCGAATGTCGAGGCATAGATATACTACAATTTGTCTATCTTACGGGGGACTCACTAAGTTTTATCTGGCATGCATGCATCTATGGTACTTTTGATGCTGTTGCTATTAGGTATATTTTTTCCAGATGTGATGTTCTTGTTATAATGTTAATTTATTTGTATGTTATTCTTTACTGGTTAAGTCATTAAGTAGCCTTGAGCCTTTCTTTCATTCTTTGATCTGTTTCTGAAGATCATTAGTGAATCTACTGTTCAGAGAGTTGTCTATGGAGTAAATCAGTAGTCAGTTTGATATGTCAGTTATTAATTGATATGCAGTCTCAACAACATTAACTGTTTTCACAGAGCAACTTCAGAGACCAGTCAGCCTCAGCAGTCTACTACTGTTCCTTCATCTAAATCAACTGCCAGCATGATGGAAGACCCCTTTGTTGTTTTAGAATCGACTTCCGTGGCAGCAACTTCATCCTCAGGGCTATTTACCAACCCCTTAGAACAAATGAGTAAGCGTAGTAATTCTGGAAACACAAAATTTGATGTTCCATCGGTTAGTGGGGCAGTATTCGATGATATGGATCCCCTTGATGCCCTGGGGAAATCTGTGCCCTTGTTTTCATCTGAGATGAATAACAAACGGAGGGACAAAATCCCTTTAAGGACAGGTGCAAGCATGAATGCTACTACACATTCTTCTGCCGGCAAAGAACCAACTGAGAAGCCTTCGGTGAAACTTTCTGAGAACAACTCACAAAAGAAGGTGCCTGTTGACAATTACCAGGAATCTTATCAAACCCTGTCTGACATTCCTACTTTTTCATCAGATTCTGTTAAACCTGCTGGTCGGACTGGCTCTCGCTCTTCTTTTGTAAGTGCCAATTCTAATGAGTCAAATTCTCAGGTAGAAACGTCTCCAAGATCTGAAGAAAATCTGGAAGCAGTTGATGATGTATGGTTGACTGTCTCGGAGATTCCTCTTTTCACACAACCTACAATTGCTCCACCACCTTCAAGGCCCCCTCCTACAAGATTGGCGCGAACTACAAAGGTGGATAAAAGTTCTTTTGCTGCTGTAAATACAAAAAAGAAAGTTAATGAGTTCTCCACCTTCCCACATACTCAGAACTTCCAGAGTCCTAAGACGGTCCCTGATTTTGGGAGTAGCTCAGGAGTTACTTCTATAGATGAACTTGAAGAATTTGCCATGGGTAAGCCCCGAAGTTATGCTGATGAATATACAGATGTTCTCTCCAGTGAAGAAGAGGTAGAGACAAATTCAGCTGCAGCTGCATCTGCTGCTGCAATGAAGGAGGCTATGGATAGAGCTGAGGCAAAATTCAAGCATGCAAGGGAAGTAAGAGAGAGAGAAAATGTGAAGGCTGCTAGAAATAGAGAAGTTTCCCAGCAGGAAAAAGATGAAAGCACCGTACTAGATGTTCAAGAGCATGTACTCAGAGAAAAACAAGAGAGATTGGATCGTGAACGAGAACAGAGGGAAAGAGAGGAGAAAGAAAGGGAACAAAGGAGACTTGAAAGGGAGAGAGAGAGAGCACGGGAAATTGAAAGGGAAAGAGAGAAGGCCAGACAAGCTGTGGAGAGGGCTACAAAGGAAGCACGTGATAGGGCAGCTGCTGAAGCTCGCCTAAAAGCCGAAAGGGCTGCAGTTCAGAGGGCACAAGCTGAAGCTCGTGAAAGGGCAGCAGCAGAGGCAAGGGAAAGAGCAGAAAGGGCAGCTGCAGAAGCCAGGGAGAGGGCAACCGCAGAAGCAAGGGAGAAGGAAGCACGGGAGAGAGCTGCTGTATCAAGGGCTGAAGCAGAAGTACGACTTAGGGCAGAACGAGCAGCTGTTGAAAGGGCTGCTGCAGAGGCTCGAGAAAGGGCAGCAGCTGCTGCTGCTGCTGCAAGGGAGAGTCAACAAAAGAATGATAGTGATCTTGAGTCCTTCTTCAGAATGGGTGCTCGACCAAACAGTGCACCAAGGCCAAGGCCTACCACTTCAGTGAGTACCTAGGGCTATGACCCTGCAGCAATACTTTTGAGTTATTGTTGAAAAGCTAGCTGATCATTTCACTTACTTCCTGATTGTATGTTTCAGAACCCTTTCGAAACCCAAAATCAGAACAGGGGAGGGCCTGAAGGGGCACGGAGGACATCTGCTGGAACCTCATCTAACATGAAGAAGGCATCTTCTACAACAAATATTGTTGATGATCTTACTTCGATTTTTGGAGGTAATTTCATTCTTGACGTGCAACTTGTAATTCTGCAAGATTCTGCCCAGGCATTTTCTCTTGTTATATTAATGGGTGGGTCAACTAATTTTGTTTGGAACAGCTGCCCCGTCATCTGGAGAATTTCAGGAAATTGAAGGGGAAAGTGAGGAAAGACGAAAAGCCAGATTGGACCGTCACCAAAGGACTCAGGAGCGTGCGGTATATATTTTTCTTCCCTTTGTAGTATTATTTGAAAAGCAGAAGCTATGGCACTAAAGTTGAATGGTTGTATTTGATCCGTCTAGTCAATCCCAAGTAGTTGGGATAAGGCTGATGCAGCATTCAACAAGGAGAAGGGCCAACCAGACCAGGTTCTGATTTTGGATTCAAGCACAACAGGGTAGGCTAACTTTATGGTTAATAACATAGGGCAACAAAAATACAAGTCTGCCTTCAATTAGGTGTTTTAACAAACATGTGTTGGATCAGATCTCTTCAAGAATACAGACATAAGATAAACCACAAAAATGATAAGTCTGGTTAACTTCAGATGTGGGCAGCAAAGTCGCTAAGCAGGGATTAAGACAGAGAGGGCTAAAAGTGATAGATTTTTAGAGTGATTTTAATCTGTAAGAAACTGCATTTTCTGTGTAATAACCAGCAGCAGAAATTAAGTTTCTGTAGTCATAGGTAACAGGGTTATAAAAAAAAAAAAAAACAGGCTGCAGGGAATATAAGATCAGTAATAGGCTATAAAGAGAGGTTGGTTTAGGTAAGGGTCTGCAATAATCTCACGTAGACAGTGGGTTTCTATTTAGGAAGCATGCCATAGATTTAGAGAGATTAAAAGGTATTCGTAGGGTTGAAAACCAGGCCAGAAATTCTGTAGAGGTATTTTAATGGGCCTCATTTCATATTCAAGAAGGAAAACGAGAAAATTTTAGTACAAGGTAACTCATGGCTGAAACAAGATGTGATCCAGAAATTTTTTGGTGTATCAAATCAGAATAGGGTGTCTGGCTTCAATAAAGAAAATCAAGTAAGAAGAGAAGAAAAAAGACTAAGAAAAGAAGAAGAAAGAGAGAAACAAAGAAGGATAAAAAGATAAGTACCTTGGGTGGGTAATCCCTACCTCACCATTCTTAGGAACTCCCTTCCTAGGTCTGCAAGCATAGGCACGATACTTGAAGAAAAAACACCTAGTTGTGGGAGCAAACCGGAAAACTTCTTTATTAATTCCTTATTCATTGTCATGTGTCCAGGACATTGCATGGGCCCCCTATTTAAAGGCCAAAATAAAAATAAATTAGAAACTAACTTTCCCTAAATACTTCTAAAAATATAGCAACTAAGGATTCCAAAACATGTGCTCTTTCCCCTTAGTTGACTAGCCTTAAATAGGACATAACCTGTGCTATCACAAAAGCCCAACAACAAAAATAAAATGACACGTCCTAGACCCTAATAACTCATAAAATAAGAACCAAAACAGTAAAAAGGACTCAAACAAAAGACACTAAGCATCAACTTAGACTTCCATAATAGTCAAGTGATGTCCCCTCATGCGTCTACATGTGTGGACCCCACCAAGTCACTTGTGGGTCCCACATGACCCCGCATACAAATACGGCTCTAGAAGTCTCCAAATCAGCAACATAACTTCTCTTTTGGTGTAGCATCTTTGTTCCTCCATGGTCTTCTCGAGTGGATCTCACCATGACCCATGTGGGCCCCACGTGTCCAATGTCCACATCAAAGGCTTTGTTGTTGTAATTACTCTTTGCTTTCTTAATGGATGAATTACTTATTATCTTATTTACATGCAGTGAACTTACTTATGGTTGGAATTCTTGATCAATTTAAATTTATCGTTTCAAGGTTGCCGTAAGAGTTTTTGATTATTGAATCTTTATGTTTAGGCAAAAGCACTGGCTGAGAAGAATCAGCGTGACCTTCAAACTCAGAGGGAGCAGGCAGAGAGACATGTAAGTCCTTTTGTTCAAACATTGTCACGATGGATTAATGCACTTATGAGCATTAAATAGGATTGGCTCTTCAAAGTATGAAATGATTCTTTCTTTGCTCTTCAGTGTTCTTAGATATTTAATTTGGGTCAAGTTACTGAATTATTCTCATTTCTGTTATCTTGCTCTGCTCTGATGTCAGAGGATTGCTGAAACACTTGATGTTGAGATAAAGTGTTGGGCTGCGGGGAAGGAAGGCAATTTGCGTGCTCTGCTATCAACACTACAATATGTGCGTTCTTGTATTCTATATTCTGTACTCATCTCATCAATTTTTGGTGCTTGCAAAATTATTGGATCTGCATTCCATTTGTACTTCCTTGCTTCCTGCTTCTTAAATGATAACTGGTTTCCATGTGGGAGTAATATCTAGGAGATTCTCTTATTTTCTTGGTGGAAGTTCTGAGTTAATTTCTTTTGCTAGTGGTAATTTATCACGAAGGTCCGCTGACTGGTTCTGTAGAGCTGAATTAACCAATTCTTGGCTACCAGCCTTCAATGGTTATGTAAAAAAATTTGGGAACTTGAGAGTAAAGGGTCTAAATAGAAACTAGCTAGCAATTTTCAGAAATTTCAACAAAGCTTCAATGAAATGTGATGTAGAATACTAGAAAATAACAATCAATTTCTACCAAAATAAAATTTCAAAAGAAATCCTTGACAGAATTTGTTGTCGGTTGAGGTGTTGCAGTTTTATATTTAAATGAAAAATAAATTTCATAAAGAATCTTCGAAGAAAATTAACTTAGAAGTAGATATGTGCAGCAATCTTGATGAAGTTCCTTGGCTTCCAAATAGTTGTTTTTTATTTTTATAATATCAAATGGAAGGTGTGAATGTAAAATGAACAAAGGACAAAGTGGAACCTGTTTAAAAGAAACCAGAGAGTGGATGATTGAAGCTTTTGATGGGTGTTCACTTGGAAATCCCTTCACAGCCAGAGGGGGGGATATGTTTATGACTGGAGAAGGCATGGATTCATATATCTTTTCTAGTCCCTCTGGAGTCTGGAGTAAGAGACCCTATTGAAGTGGAGGCTCAGGCCTTTCTAGAATGGTTCTATTCTTTTTTGAAGAGCCCCTAAAAATTAAGGTTAACTCATCAAATGTTTTACTCAGGCTTCAAGGAAGACAGAGGTTTCATGGAATCTTTCTAATACCATTGTCAAGATAACTAGCAATTAGTTCTCTGAAAAAGATGAGAAATGCATTCTTTAGAAGGTCACCAAACACACTTAGTTTTCCACAAACTTTAGCCTTATTGGATTGAGTACTAGACCACCCTTTCTAAGTTAATCCAATTCCTAGGTAAGACAAATAAATAAAAATTTAATGAGAAATTCTCTGTTTTCTTCCCCAGAAATGAATTATCCTAAAAAAAATTTATTTGCAACACAGTCGCTAGAGCAGAATATGAAACTCCTTAATTTCATGTATGATCCTTTCTGATATTGGCATGTTTGAAGTGTTGTTCTGATATTATGTTCCAAATTCATAATTAAGAAAAGAAAAAAAAATGGTCAAATTCTCTGGTCCCTGGTAAGTATAGGGTTTATGGTTTCTTATTTATAATTGTCATGTGCAAATCATACACACCAACTGATCTTGTGTCTTCATTGAATGATGAGCAGGTGCTTTGGTCTGAATGCGGTTGGCAGCCAGTTTCTTTGACTGATTTGATTACTGCTAGCTCAGTTAAAAAAGTTTATAGAAAGGCAACCTTGTGTATCCATCCTGATAAGGTGCAACAGAAGGGTGCTAATCTTCAACAAAAATATATTGCCGAAAAGGTCTTCGATCTTCTTAAGGTACTCTTTTAATTTAATTTTTCTATTTTAAAATTACTTTATATAATCAGCACCAGTACTTCTCTAATCATAGACAATGTGATTTATTTATTTATTTTGAAACGGTGCTGAATTATATTGAAAACCAAACAATCACCGGGCAGGTGACAATACAAAAGAAGAGAAAAGAAGACCACAACACAAAACAGAACTATAAAGCAATCGCCCAGAAGCTACATTAATAATGTTGCTTGGGTTTATTGCCTAATCATAATGTGATATAACCTCATATTTGGATGCATATCATGTAAATGATGATGTCCTTATTACAAAATTAGCAGAATCAGCCATATGACCACACAGGCACACACTTCTAGTAGTCAAGCACTACGTAGGATGTTTGACCCAAGGAATTATTATATCATAATGTGATCTAATTAGCCAATATAAGTACAAAATTTAGCAAGAAAAATAAATAATCAAGAAACAAGAGGTAAGAAGCAAGCAAGAAAGGCGAAAGATGCTTGACGTCCAGATTTGGATGGCTTGAGGTTCGATCAGATTTGGATGGCTTGAGGTTCAATCGGATTTCTTCTAGTGATAGAGTCAGACTAGAGAGACGTTTCTTAGAAGATGAAGTTTGGAATGTTCTCTCAGGTATTAAAGGGGAAAAGGCCCCGGGTCCTGATGGTTTCTCAATTTCTTTCTTCAAAAAATGTTTGGATATTATTAAGAAAGACTTCATAGAAGTGCTTGACGAATTTTACTATTCGGAAGATTCTATGAGCACCTTAATGATACTTTTCTAGTCCTGATTCCTAAAAACCAGGAGGCAAAAGAGCTGAAAGACTTCCGCCCCATCAGCTTATTAAGTAGTGTCTACAACATCATTTCCAAAGTGCTGACGTATAGGTTGAAAGCGGTGATGAATGGTTTAATTGCCCAATCCTAGAGTGCTTTTGTTGAAGGGCATCAAATTCTTGATAGTATTTTGATTGCTAATGAGTGTATTGAGGGCCGTCAACTTTTTGGAAGAAATGACTTGATTTGTAAATTAGATCTTGAAAAGGCCTATGATCATGTAAATTGGGAGTTTCTTGATTATATTTTGGATAGAATGAGTTTTGGGGTTAAATGGAGAAGTTTGGTGTTCATTGCATCAGATCGGTGAAGTTTTTGGTGTTGGTGAATGGGTCCCTTGCGGGTTTTTTTTCGGAGCTCAAGGGGTCTCCGTGAGAATGACGGAGGCCCTCTCTCCTCTTTTTTGTTCATTATGGTCACTGAAGTTTTAAGCAAGATGTTATCTAGGGCGGAGGGAGGGTATATTTCAGGGTTCTTGATTGGGAGGGGGGTTGCTGGATATTGCATTTGCAATTTATGGATGATACTATGATCTTTTTTGATGCGGATGCGAGTCAACTAGGTTATTTGAGATGTATCTTTTGTTGTTTTGAGGCGATATTAGACTTAAAAATCAACTTGAAAAAATGTGAGATGTTTCAAATTGGTGAGGTCCCAAACTTGGATGATTTAGCTTGCAAAACTGGTACCTTACCTTGTTCTTATTTGGCATTGCCATTAGGTGCCAGCTTTAAAGCTAAAGCGGTCTGGGGTCTGGTGTTGGAAAGAATTTCGTCGAGGTTGGATTCTTGGAAGGCGGCTCTACTGTCCAAGGGTGGGAGATTAACCCTATTAAAAGCTACCTTGCGGCCATCTCAAATTATTATTTATCCTTATTCACTACTCCTGGAGGGGGGGGGGTGGTTAATGATATTGAATCTAAGTTTCGTAATTTCTTATGGAATGATTCGAGGGACCACCATCGTTTCCATCTTGTTAATTGGAAAACTATTTGCAGACCTTTGGGGTGTGGTGGTCTGGGATTAAGACCTATCAGGGAGCACAATAAAGTGATGTTGGTTAAGTGGCATTGGAGATTTGGTATGGAAAAAGAGAGTTTGTGGAGGAGAGTGGTGACTGCTAGATTTGGGGAGGGCACGCTGTGGGTTAGGAAGGAGGTTCAGGTTTGGCATGGGTGTGGTATTTGGAAGTCCATTTCGAAAGTTAGGGAGATTTTTTGGAGATTCATTCATTGCAAGTTGGGTTCGGGGAGGGAGATAAGGTTTTGGGATGATTATTAGATTGGGGATAGACCACTGCGTCATATGTTTGGGAATCTTTATGCTTTAGCTAGGGATCCAAAGAGTAGGGTCTCGGATGTTTTTGATGAGGAGAGTAATATTTGGAGACCGCGGTTACGTCGCCATTTGAACGATTGGGAGGTTGGAAACCTTGGTAATCTGTTGGCGCTTCTTGAGGGTTCAAAGCCAAATCCGGGGATGAGAGATGGCTGGGAATGGGTCATTTCGATAAAAGGAAAATTTACTCCAAAGTCTCTTTACTTGGAATTGGGTGGTTTTAGGACCGGTGCGTTTCCTATCAAGGGCATTTGGATCCCGGGTATCCTGTCAAAGGTCTCGTTCTTTTTGTGGAACGCCTTTCTGGATAAGATTCTCACCATTGATCATCTTCAAAGTAGGGGTTGAAACGTGGTAAACCGTTGCATTATGTGCCTAAGGGAGGAGTCGGTAGATCATCTGTTTTTTCACTGTTCTTTAGGGCATGCGGTTTGGGGTTTCTTCCTTCCCATCTTAATATTGTTTGGACTTTCCCTTCTCATTTTCGAGAGTTAATTTCTGGTTGGTGGATCCATGAATTGGATGGCTTACCCTCGATTATTTGGGCCTATCTTTCGAGGGTCATTTGTTGGGGCTTGTGGAAGGAAAAAAATTCTAGGACCTTTGATGGAAAGTCCAGAAGCTACGAGGAGTTGCTTCTTCAAATCTACAATTGTTTATTGGAATGGGTCTTAATTATGATTGACTTTGTTGTAGGAGAGTGGGATTCCATATCGAGCGAGTAGTCCCTTGGTTTGGCTTGGGGGGTGTTTCTTTCTTTTGTTTGTTTTGCTTTAGTTTGGGTTATTCACCTTATTGGTGAGGCCCCTCTTGTTTTTGTCTTGTCTTGTGGTCTTCCCGTTTTTCAATAAAGTTTTATCCAGTTATCTCTCTCTCAAAAAAAAAAGAAAAAAAAGAAAGATGCTAGCTTGCTAAGTTGGTAAAGTCTGTTGGTGTCGTACCACAGACCTGGGTTCAAAACCCGTCTTTACCTACTTGTCCAAAAAAAAAGAAGAAAGAGAGAGAGAGAGAGAGAGAGAGAGAGAGAGAGAGAGAGAGAGAGAGAGATGACAATTAATGAGAGAGAAGAGAGAAGAGAAAGAACCACTTACCCGTGGAAAGAAGAAATGAGAGAGATTTGGCGAGCCCATGGTTACAACCCAAGAAAGAGATACTCAAAAGACACCAATCTTTATTTCAATATTCAAAAACTGATTACAACCTAACATCTCTTCTATTTATAAACTTGACTCACAACTCCTTGAATTCTAAACCAACTTCCTAAACAAGAGACTTCTTAAAAGACAGACTCCTAATTACCTTTTCCAAGGCCTTTAGGCCTTGTTTGTTACAAGGTAAACATTGGGAAAAGTAAAACCACCTTAGAAAAGGAGAGAAAAGGAAAAAAAAGAAAGAAAAGTTACTGTTCATTTTCCTCTCTTCCCTTCCCCTCTTATTCCCATCATTTTGGTAGGAATAGGTGAATGAGCAAGTATGTGAAGAAATAGGAAAACATGGGAAAAGTTTGACACGCTAAGTGGTTTTACCAAGTTTTCCCATCTGATATCCCCATGGATTACATAGCATGAAAGTGGGGTTTCTCGAGAAAAAAGTACAGTTTCTCTCCTTTTCTCATGGTTTACCTTGTAACAGACAAGGCCTTAGGGCCCTGGTTACATCAGAAAAATGGCTAAAATAAATCTAGAAACTACCCGGAAATAAAATAAACCCCCCCAAAAAAAAACCCTAAACTAAATAACATATTCCGGAAATGACCCTAAAACTACTCTAACCACTTGATCCACGGTTACTAAATTTCTTGAATTGCTCTAAATAACCTACACAATACACGTATCTTGAATTTGGCCCTCTTGTGTGGGGGGACAATACAATAGTTGCTTCATGTTTTCCTCTTCAAAGGCTTTACGGAGATCAATCTTCTTGTGGCATACACAATTGTATGTCAGTAGAGTTGATAATGATAAAAGCACTAGTACACTTCATTATAAAGCAATGAAATGTATAATAGGCATCACAACAAAAACATAAGCGGTCTCAAAGGCATGAAACCATCATCCTTAAATCTATCTTAAGACCACATAGATTTATGGGGTATTTCAAAACCATCATCCCTAGTTCTTTCTCTATGTTGATACATTTTCTAGTGAAGCTGATCCTCTAAGGTAGTAATAGTACTACGTGCCATGACATGGTGCAGTACTACGTCTTGTAGTCCCAAACATATTGGTGATAACCATATATTTCAACATACATCAACATTTGCAATTGTGGATAAAGAACTTAATGATGAGGATGAGTATGGGTAGTGTTGTATGATGATGAAGAGCTTTCCCCATCATGCTGCTTTTACCTCCATAGTATAATGGATGAAGGCTAGGTGTGATGCAGAAGAAGAAACAACCCAAACTCAATTTTGATGGGGGTTACAGGGGATTTTTGGTATTTTGGGTTTTTTTTTTGCCAATAAAATTAGTGCATTTTAAATCATTAAAGATAACAATCTATGATATGTACATTGCATTGCATCATTTCTGATTGCATCTCTCAGATTTAGTGGGAAATCACAAGGAGCTAAGATACATTCATTTGAGCTCGTTGATAAGGAAGCAAGGATGTCTACAGTTTGGTTCGATTCACTCTAGATGTGCTTAATCTCCACTATATCTAGTCCCTTTAATTGACTCTATATGTGCTGGACTAGGCTCATCACCTTCTAAGGACACTTGCTATGATGAATTGATGATTCAAGACTTCTACTGCTACCTTTGAATCCACCATGATTCTGAGTCCATGAATACCATGCTGAAGTGCAAATAGGACTCCTCTTTGGATCGCAAGGAGCACTATCCATAGGATGTGTCAAGAGTCGGTTCTTTCTAAGTATGCAAGCAAGGGCTCTGATGCAACATGCATGTAGGATAGTGAGTGTGTGCTTAGGAGAGAGGAATAAAGTACTTAAAGTAATGAAGAAAAATAAACAAGATTCCTACTTACATGTTCACATGCTAATCCAGATGATTCCTTGGTCAGGTTCATGAGCATGAAAAGAATTAAGACTTTCAAAGTACTAAACTAATAAAGTACCCAAGCAATCATCTTAAATACTCATACCAAATTTCAGGGAATAAAATATTATGGGTGCTGTCAAAAGGAATATTTAGTTTAAAAGTGAGTGATAAGAATTTTTAAGCAGGTCAACAGTGAAGGAAGTTTAGTAAACAGGGATAGGGGTTTGCATGGAGAGTAATTAGAAACAATTATAAAGAATGCTTGGGTAAGGTTGAGTGCAGAAAATCAGCCCCCACGTATGGGTTAGGGTCAGAAAAATTAACACCATAAATCTCAGGTGTATACCACAATGATGTCACCAGACCACTACTTCAAGAAGTCATGAGAGCATCATAAGATAGCCCGATTGGTACCTGGTGATAAATAACAATCCCTAACAGCCTGTTTGAAAATGTGCCAAAAAAAAAAAAATATTCAACAGGAGATGTGAGAGCATGCAAATAAAAAAAAAGTTCATCAGCTCCCAGGTGCTGAACAGGGGTGCTGCCTGCCTCATAGAGATTCACTTCGGAATTTGAAATAGGAGCACTTTGGAGTTGGGGGTATGCAGTGCCTATGTTGCTCAGGAGTGAGGATTAGCTAGGAGGTTTTGGTTCTGGAAAAACTTCAAAGATGAATCCATGGGATTAGTTCTTCTGCAGAGTACTTCCAGCCTGATATTCACTACTCCAGAGATGAAATCTCTTAAAAAACGAAGCTGTTGATACAGGATTTTGCTTCCCTTTGTGCCGTCCAGCACTTAGGTAGTGTTTGGGCTTGATGTCTCAATCAAAGCTCAAGATGTGAAGTGCTGGTGATGATTCTTGTGCGAGTACCCTCTCAAAATAAGTGTTCCCCTCCAACAAAAGACATAAATAACATAAAAAAAAAAATTAAAAGAGCAACTAAAGTATTTGTGCGCATGACCCAATCATCATCTCGGTCATGATGTCCGCATCAGGTTCTCCCTTGTTTTTCTTAATGATTCCACCATGGCCAGCCCTGTCTTTGGTTAGAAAGTAATCACAATTCAACGCCCTAGTATGTTCAGGTGGCTTTGGCCAAACACACTCCTTGGTTGGTCCTTGAGTGATTCTTCCATCCACCTCCCAATCTACTAAAATCCACCCAAACTTTATCCTTTCCTCCACAGACACGTGCATCTTCTTAGCTATGTTTGAGACGTCAACATATATATTGATTAAACAATACCATCTCATGTCCTGTTTGAGTTACCAAAGCAATGTTGGTTCTGTTCCGACCAGATATGATATATCATAGCATTGAAGGCTAGTCTAATAATGTTGGATACAACGTAGTGAGCTTTAAATTTACGTCTGATCCATGCACATTCGGCAATATAGTTCCGGGCTCTCTTTCGCTATGGAAATAGTAATCACATGATCTCCATCCAAATATTTGCACTGAAAGAGAATTGAAAGAAGAGATGACCCATTGTCTCTGTTGTTCCAACAAAAGCAACGCTATGATGACCTTAAGATGCCCAATTTGCATAACTTACTTTGAGTTGGGAGCTTCTTAGTCATTACGTGCTTAGGAATAAAGTTGGAGCACCATATCACATCAACCTAGTCCACCTTTAGGTTTGTTGTTCTGATGAGATTCCAAGCAGATTTTGAGGAGAATGTCATTTGCCAACCCCACCCAAATAGTCATATCTTCAGCATCATTTGGCAATCTTTCTTTAGAGGGTAAAACGTTCCAAGCCTCCATGAGTAGATGCGAGATAGCCCATCTCGGGTTCCATTCCCCATTAGAATAGATGACACCATGCATTGCCTATCTCGACCCGATTCATAGCTGATTCTTTCCCCATATCTCTTTAGTAGAACTCCTTCTTTGTGCCATCTATCCAGCCATAATCTAGTACATCTTCCATTCTCAATGAGAGTGGTAATGAAAGGTTCAACAAGCTCTCTTATCTTAAGGAGTTTTCGCCATATCCATTAACAATCATTGGGTATCTTCACTGTCCATATAGAATCATTGTTAAGATATTTTTAGGATACGCACTTAACCCAAAGATTATTTCTCTTAAATACATTTGACAGTAGTTGTTTCAGCAGCCTTGCATTATTCATATCCTTTACCCTTATGATATTTAAGTCACCTTCATTCAAAAGCCTACATATGGAGTCCTAACTAATAGTATGTAGTTTCCTTGTCAGATCGGACCCAACCCACGGGAATCTTGCCATTATTGATTCGATTTGTTTGGCTATTATAACCGGAAATCCAAATATACTAGACCAATAGATGTAGCAACTTACATAGGAGAGAGGTCTCATCTTCCAACTTGCCAGCCTTTTCTTGATGAGATCAATAATAGGGGAACAATCCTGATAAGTTTCTTGTCAGTCAATTGAGGGGATGTTATTTATTCCAACTAGAATATATTTTATTTATATTTTAAATTTAAAGTTCTATTTCTGTCACTTTTCTTTAGACCTTATTTGAGAGGTCAAAACTTACCTGTTTGGCATGATTTTGGTAAAGGTTATTCATTTACTTTTCCAATGAATCCAAGATCTTGAGAATCCAGTGTGATGGGGAAGTTACAAAGAAAATACTAGTATGATACCACTTTGTGACAGGAATTAGCTATTTTATAATTTTTATGTTATTTTATTAGGAAGTCTAGTTAGAGTGGGATTTGGAAAATCATGGAATGTAATGATTGATGAATGAATGAAATTTCTAGGCCACAAGCTTTTTTTTTGCCAGTCCCAAGCCCGGATAAAGGAGGAGGGTGGCGTTAGGTTAAGAGTCGGCCTTAATAAACTACTCAAACCTTAAACATGAATCCTGAAAATACGTTATATCGATCTAATACTAGGGCG
>JAOXJP010000012.1:5300589-5311951 GCA_025762735.1 Platanus orientalis | reverse complement strand
GCTCAGGCTCACGTAAGAAATAAGCTTAAATCATAGCCTAAGCTATGATTTAAGCTTATTTCTTACGTGAGCCTGAGCCGAGCTTCACCAAGCTCAGCTCGTTAAGAGCTTGGTGTGATTAATAATTGTATATCAATATTATATATTGTGATAATATTAATGTTCAAATAAGACAAATTAGGCTAATGGACGATTAGGAAGTTGGGCCTTCTTTTTTTTTTTCATGGCAAGCCGAGTCTGAGCTTGGCCTTCATGTGATGAACCCGAACAATGCTGGGAAAAGCTTGGGTCAGGCTCACTTAAGTAACGAGCTAAAGTCAAGGTCAGGCTTGGCTCTAAGAGCTTAAAATAAGGTTCCAGCTTGGCTCATGACCAACCAAGCTAAACTAGCTTAGCTCATTGACAGCCCTATCCGAAAAATCAATGTAGTTGGAATAAGACTTTGTTGAGTTGAAGGAATTAGTAACTATGTTCCAACCAAAAATTAGACTTGGTGCCACGTTGTAGTTCTATATGGAACCGCCTGATTCTAGGGGGAGATAGCATAGTGATAAAATAGAGAATAGATGTGACAAAAGAAAACAAACACAACACTTGGTTCATTCTAAGACTGATTATATCCACTAGGAAAGACGAACTGATTGAGCTTCACTAATTAAGATTACAAAGTACAGAATAAGGCTGCAACCCAAGACTTATAACACAGTTTAAACTTTTAATCATAGCATGTTTCCAAGACCCACATAAAAGTTACAACAAAAATTTGAAAGCACAAAAACTTTATGGTTTAATGATAAAAGTTTAAGCAGACTCAACAACAGTCAAAAGAACTTCTAGTTTTAGCTGAAAAGAAAACGAAGAAGAAGAAGGAAGTTCTAAAATACATAGAGTTATAAGATAACTACCTCAATTGAATAAGTGGGATAACTTTATGGCTTTTGTTTTGTTTTTAGAGGAGGTTCGATGAACGCACTCTTTACATGCGCCAGTCGGTGATAGAGTAAAGAAAAATATATGTAGTGTAAGTGTTTAAATGCCTCTTAACATTTATCCAACCTCATCCATATAGTTTGTAGCTTTCCATGAATTATTTTCTACTTTGTATATTTTATTTCTGACTGAAACATGTAGCATATGACTTATATGACATACTCTTTTATTGCCCTCCTGCCTATCCTGAATATTATGTGAATTGATAACTCATTGAATTAAATTCCAATCAATGCACATAGTGGAGAGAACAATGTTCTCACATTATCACATATTGTTTAATGTGCCAAACTTCAAATGGCAACCCTAGTTACAATGGGGTATGGGCCAATGGCCCACAAAAATACCCACTAATCTGATTAAATCAAGTGTGTATATATCAATTTTGGGTTCAAACTTGTTGCCAAAGTACAACATAAGAGAAAAATGATTTTGTGGTTTACGTACCTTGTCAGAGTACCCTGATAGGTATTGATAGGGATTTGTAGTTCCTCTACCTTTGAAAGGCATCAAAAGTAGAACAAAATTACATTCCTTTGGATATGTGTTTCAAGTGTTGATACTGATATAATTGCTGGGAAGGCATCAATTCACTTAAAGATGAGAAGGTTAGTTTTCTTGTTCGCCTTAATCAGGAATCAGATGCCTTAACACTGACTTGAAACATATACATAACCATCCAATCTTCGATTCTGCTTATGTTGTGTGTTTGAATGGGAACTATTGCTTGAATCAGATTGGTTTGAAAGCCGTGTAATATTAGTTCAATTCAATGAATTGAATGTAACTTATAGGCTGTGTGAACCTCACAGCCCATCTCTAGAATATGCTGAATAGACATCTACAAAAGAAATTTCTTAGAGATTGTTAAACCTTGTAGAAATTACATAATATTAGCTCAGTTCACGATTTCCTACCCATTGACAGATTCAATTTGCCCTTGTAACAGAAACATCAAATCACAGGAAGAGCAAAAGTAGATTAAATTCAGGATTTGAATGATAAAATCTCAAACTAAAAATATTTGAAGGAAATATGCACTAAATCCATATTGACTAACTAATTAATGGCCTTGAACTACCAAATCTAGCCTCATATTAATACTTAGAAAAAATGCTATATATTAGTGCATCTAATTGAGTTGAAGTTATTTCAGAGAGCATGGAAAAAACACGGTGTAGTTGTCATGAAATTAGAAGACAGGTAAAGATCAAGGTCCTACAAGTGGTATTAGAGACTAGAGCTTTGTTTATATATAAGAAGAGAGATGTTCTAACTGCTTTTTTTTTTTTAATAATAATCAGAGATTTTATAAGATCAGCAAGAGATAATTTATAGGGTTTTGGGTGGAGAATGAAGAATGGAGGGCCCAAGTATCAATGTCAACCGCCATCCCATACTTTTCCTCCTCACTGGACGGTAGACATCCAAACGTGACGACGTTGTATGGCGCCAACCACATCAGGTTTAAATTCGTCTGTCAACACTGGCAATCCATTATTGCACTTTTTTCCGCGCCTTGGCCCTGCAACACCGAGTCGTTTTCCAATTGTGCTGCCTGTCTGTGGTTGAACTAGTGGAAGACTACCCATCTCTCATATCTCAACTCTTATTTAAGACTTGCTTTTGACTGGCTTGTAGTGCGGCAAAACGGCAAATGTGTTGGTACCGCATGGCGACTGTCTGTCATGTTGTTTGTAGTCGGTTTGGCTCAGTGTGTCGATATACGGCGTGGATGATTCATTAGAAACTGTATTGACTACTCTACGATGGATTGTTTTAAATCAGTAGACCCTTATCTCAAGCCTTACCCAATAAGCAGTTCGAGCAATTAGTTCAATTCTACTCTCTTAAGATTTTTAGTCTAACTCGTTAATGTTTGATGAAACAAACTCAACCTGGAATTTCTTGTTGGAACTTTGGGATTAAAAATAAATGATATGATACATCTGCACAAAACGGGTGAAAGAAATCTTACTTTTTTTTGGATAAATGGCTATAGGAGATTCCCTAGAGAGGTCCAATATATATATTTTAGGACAGTATTCTCTAAAGAAGATCATCGACCTCAAAATATCAAGGCACCATGTTAGGCATTGACTCTTGATACTAATACTTCTCATAGGGTATCTACTAGTTCCATTGTTAGGGATTGGCAAAGGTGAAGAAATCTGCTCCCCAATTACTGCTGGCATTGATATCTTGGGCCCCTCCAATACAGAACTCAATCAAATTGAGTGGAATATATATATATTTGAGTGGTTTAAGTCACCACTCAAGTGATAGAAAATACATTATTACGGCAACCATACATATGACACATGTGAATTAGTTGTTGAGGTGTAACCATAGTTGTGAACATCTTAGGTCTATCTATGAGAATCTAGATATGTGGTTTTCCCATGTAATGTCCGAAGCAATGTATCTTCTATCTAACAATGCTATCTAAGGACCTTGTTCTCTAAACATGCCCTATAAAGAATCACACCATGCATGTCAAAGCAAATGAAATGAATATAAATAATTTTAATTGAAATTAAATATTCCAAGTGGCTTTAACAAAGTACACAATTTTAACACGTATTACCTCAACCTACACCCAAAGGAGTGTGTGTTAGAATGTGATCAAACATTAAATGGGTTTAATTTTAAAATTCGATATGAAAATTTGATTGCCCGTGTATTGGCATTGAAGCCCAATCATGAAAATTCTTTGGGTGTTTGTATTCCAGTGGGACAGTTCTAGTGGCATAGCATTTTCATGCAATTGGAGAATTATAGTAACTAAGCAAATCAGGCCGGCCGGGCCAAGGTCAACCCGAGCAGAAACTGAAATATAGTACTTGGGCCTGAACTAGGCCCGATCTCAAAAGACTTTAACTAGGCCCAATCCAGAAGAATGGGCTTCAGGCCAAGTTTGGGATTTTTTTACATCTGCCCAACCTAGCCCCAAAAAACTCCAGGCCTAGTATGTGCACTGGTCCTCAGGCTTGCCCTGAGTGGTTTTTAGGCCTGCCTGGCTCAATTTGCAGCTTTTATAGAGACCCTAAAACTAGTATTCGATGAGTAAGACTACTAATTGGTCTCTTTCCTTGTCTCTCACATTAGTCCTACCTCCCATTGACAGCCCTAACAGGGGGTGTGGGCCCATGCAAGATGGTGCCCCCTCCTCCCGGTGTAGAGGATCAGGCCCCATGGGGAAAACTCAATAAAAAGAAGAAAAAAAAAATAGGAGATAGGATTTGAGATATAAGACATAAATTATTGAAACCTTTAAGTGCAAATTATGTATGATTGCAATCCAAACCTGATAAGAGTCCAATAATAAACCCAAACCTGACCTGAAATCCAATTAAGCCTTAACAAACCTACACCAGTAGGGACGAAGCAGGATTTGGTACGAACATTCCATGAACAGGCAAGGTCCAGACAGCATCATGGGCGGACACATCAGTGCCGGATAAGTGATTTACATTTTGGGGGCAGGGGGTGGGGGGGGGGGGGGACTTTTCACTTTTCAGCACAGATGTGTCTGCCCCTGATGCAGTCTGGACCATGTCCGTTCATGAAGTGTTCATACCTAATCCAGAGGACACGACTTTAGTATTTGGCGTTTAATTTCTTAATGTGACTGGTGACACGGTGAATAATTAATTATATTATTATCTCCTTTTGGTTTCTAAGGAAATAGTAAATATCATATGTATTAGAGATATCAATTATTTCAGATTAATCAGAATCAATACAAATAAAATGGATGTAGCAAAGAAATAAAATCAGGGGGTACATTACATATGATAATTTAGGTATTTTTCATCCTTCTATATAATTTCCAACCTAAATTGAAACTTCTAACTGTCTTAAAAAAAAAAGGATAAAAAAAATTCTTTGTACTTCTATGATAGATTCTCTATTAAAAGTTTGATTTATTATGCTTTTCAATTTTAAATGGAGTACCTGAGTAACAATAGAGTAGTTATCCCCTAATTGTTTTTATCGTCTAGGGCCTTCTTAGGCCATCTAATTCTCGTCTGGAGTATCAGCAAATGACACCATGAGGTTTACGTAGCTATCATCCAATGAGAATCCAAGTGCCATGGCTATATCAACCGCGTCAGAGCCTTCAAGAAAATTAAGTAAAATTAATTGAGAATTACAGATGACCGGGGCTATACCATCACAACCTTAGCCCACTTCAGACCCGGCTCCTGCCACACTCAATCTTAGAGCAGGTTGGTGGTTAGGCTCGAATTGGATCATGGTTAATTAAAACCAATCTAAACATAGATCTGTTAAGATAAGATCTGATGAGATGTAAGAGATCCAAATCCATCATTACAAACCTAACCAACACGCCCAAAGCCACAGTACTGTTGGAACGTGTCAAGCTAAGCCCCCTTTAAACCGTTGGGATCATAAAATCCAACCTAATGTATAGTTGGGTCTAGGGCCAGAGTTGGGATCCAATCAAGAGCTCAAATTCACAAAAGGATAGGTTTCCTAGACGAGCATGAAGCAAAGGAATCCACACGACCCAGGTTATCATCCAAGGCAGCCTAAGTGACGACCCTGAAGTGCTTCACATGTACCCTCTAATGTCTCTGGGTATATGAAAGCCTCTTTTCTGGACATTTTTCAAATGATATATTAAATGGCAATGGTTAGTGTTGGAAAGAAAAGAACCCAATACACCAAAATGGTGCTAACTGGGACATTAAACACTTTGCACCTATCTAGTGAATAGTCTATATACTAGCCATTTAATCCCTCCACATGGAAGGAAGAGGCGGCTTGTTTACCAATATGGTACCATCTAGAAAACCTTTCCACTCGCCAAACATCGATAGAAAACATATAAATTTGCTAGACAGAGTTGAACCTTACACATGGCACCATAGTTGACCTTCAATAAGGCTTCAAGGTGTTCGCCAAATCACACTCTCTTCGTGTGGCGAGTTTAGCCCAACAACCTCATCATATTTGGGAGAATATGACTTCTTGGAGCAATTTCAGAGACTTCACACAGATTATTTCAAACAATGTAATACATGGTGGGGCATAGAGATGAAGCATACTAGGGCACTGAACATATGGCCAATCCAAAGGGCTCCCTATCAGAGGGGCGATCTGGGCATCACTGAAAGAGTGCAGAAAGAAGATCAATATGAACAATCTAAAAAACCTTTTAATATAACATAGCACCTAATGTATTAATTATACCCATGAAAGCAGTTATCAAAACCAAATCAAGACATCCAAGAGGAAAAGGGTCAATCAAGTTTCCCAACCTGCTATTCACCCAAAAAAATAAAAAAGTTTCCCAACCCGCCACTAAGTTTGGTAAAAGATGTAAATCATCCACATGAAATTTTGCACCATACTACATTAGAAACTCAGAAAACTGGAGAAACAAAAGACGATCTAAAGAAAGAGACATCCACACTTTTTGTAGTCTATAATCTTATGTCACGGTTCTTAAATACCAACAAAGCAAGTTAAGATAGCATAACAGCAATCACAAAAGTCACAGTTCTAAAATACCAGAAAAGCAAGATAAAACATCATCCAATAGCATAGATGCAAGGAATCCAATGCATGCAACCATCCTAGGTCTTGGAAACAGTCTGCCCAAATTCAACCAAATCCACCAGTAACATAGAAAGATGAGCAAATGAGTTTCATAATTTTCAAACCCTCCCATCTCCCAAGTCAGTGGTTTGGCGGCCTGGAACAGAAAACAAATCTTCCAGTAATGTTCGCAATAGGAAGAGGTCCCCTGTGATCAGAAGTGGAAATAAGACAAAATTAAAACTCTAAGGTCCCTCTCCAATTGTCTGTGTTAGAAACAAACACAATTGAAAAACAAGTAATGCTTTTTGGGATTTAAGAATACTGACCACACATGGGAGTCACAGCTGTTGTTACGGTGGTCACCCAACACATACACATGACCTCGAGGCACATACTGCAAATACATCAAGCAAGGAATATTGATAAAGCACAACAACTGCCAAGTTCCGCCCCCAAGAGAAACAAAGGACAATTAGGGGACAGACCAAGCAGACAGTGTACTGTCTGAGGCTCATGATGAATCCAAGTGCAAATGATATCATGAAGCTCTCAGATGTCAACAACATGGAGTCCACCGGGCCAAGTCTTCTATCTTCTTGATTAAATCTCCATCTTCCATTCATCTGATGATATGGTACACACTTTGCTTGGAGAATTAATTGACTGGTTGTATCTTTTGCCCTGGCGGTTCCTACCCCGTAATGTTGTTCAAGAACACACTCTGCTGGTACCCGAAACTCAGGAATAGAAGATAGAAAATATGCAGAGATGATAGATAAGGGGGCGCACAGTAGGATTCAGTTGGTAAGTAGGTGGTTCTGCTATGAAATCTTCATCCTGGGCAACGCCATTGACAATAAGTAAGCCATCCTGAATCTGCATGGAAATTATAAGAGAAACTTAAATAACAGGGAACTCACCATCAGGACTGCTTCTATTGACGACACTATAGATAACTACATATTAAAGAGGGAGAACATAGAAGAAGTGCACTATGATGGACCTAAGATCCGGTCCGCATGTCACATGTTGCTTGCTGACTTACCAACCACATTATTTAAATCAGTTGGATACCTCACAAATCTTAAATGAAGCAGAGCCCAAAAATCCATTAAAAGGATGCTTCTATTTTGAATACCAAGATAATCTTCTAAGCCCTAGCAACTAAGTGAATCATCCAAGCCAACTAAAACAAAAACTATATATACCTATTGGCAACTGTATCTCATTTTTATTGATTATCAGTAGTTACCCCAAGTTAAAACTACAACTTACCTTGATCACATTCTCAGGAAACAGCAAACTTAGATGGAATGCCAGGAGGGAGTTAGGAATCATCAAGAACATTGACATAAAATATGATCATTAAAATAATATTTATTGCTGCAAAATTATCATCAATACTCATTCTAGAAACATTGCAACAATGTATAGCCATTACTAAGAAAGCTATACCTCAACCCAGTCTTCTGCTTTTGCAACAATTCTTTTAATGAAGACATCCTCCTTCCTGTGTCCAAGATCCTATAAAGAAACCCAGGGAGGGAGAATAGAACTCCAACAAAGATTAATGACATGTAATCGATCAAAATGGTTAATGACATGCATCATGAAAATGCTATTACAAACCTGTAAATTTTTAGGTGCTGTGAAAAGGACAATATCATGTATAGCAGGGCTTTTGAAGTAATATGACACCTAGAGATGAAATTTAAAAGCCACAAAGAGTATTAGTACTCTGGATAGCATAAAAATAATAATTATCACAGCAACGCACAGAACAATATCAGTAATAAAAAACTAAAGCAATGGCCAACTAGTGGCTTCTTAGTCCTTATAGACCTAAGTAAACTCTGTTAGACTTCAACCCCAAAGGTGGACCTCAATATGCTTAGAGTTTAATTAGCAAAATAGTCATGAATATGTAACAGTAAAAGCTGTTCTGTCAAAGAGTGAAAAAAGTTCCTATCCAACAGACCACGGAATTAGTTCAAAAGGTGAAATGTCTTAAAGCTGCTTTTCAGTACTCTGGTTTCCATAGCAAAATGAAGGTTCCTGATTCAAATTTTGCTGTCCCTCAGTTTTCATCTCCAATCATTGATACAGGGGCCACAAATCACAACTTGAGAGGCCACTATGTCTTCTTCTGAATCCATGCCCTCTGTCTACCTTAGAGCTCCTTTGTGCTTTTCTCTTCCACTAATCTGAAATCAGACTAGTTTCTGCAGTAATTTCAACCGTTAGTAGCTTCACCAAGTCTCTTTCTTGTATATAACTTTTTCCCTACCTCCTTGCTTCTTTCAAGACATGAGGACAGGGAAGATGATTGTTGACATGCCTTTATCCTGCAGATTTTACCTCTTAATCCATGTCCTGGAGCTGGTTGTTAACTCCCACATTAGTCATACAAGTAGATTATTGCATGTTGGCATGCTTATGATACATTTCCATCCTATTTTGATATTGTGCTTTAATTTTATTCTTATTTTAGTTTATGTATTTTCCAATAGTAAACTGACAGCTTTTGCCGTATCATCCAAATACTGTTAGTAAGACAAACATCAGTTGTTGCCAGTGTGAGACACTCTCCAAGTTTATCTCCGACATTCACAATTTTCTGTAAATAACATATCTACTTGGTTTTTTAGAAGAATTTCTGCGAGGATTCTGCGACATGGAAAATTCAATGCTCTCAACAGCACCTTACTCAGAGATGTACATAATCCAGAGCACATTGGCATGATATACTCCTGTTTGAACAGCAGTTTTAAACGAAATTTCTGTTCGGGAGGATAGATAGGCAAACTCAGGTCAAATGCAACATTCTGGCGCACAAAAACATGGATCATCAAAAAAATGAACACAGAAACCACCATTGAAGCTCTTAAGATGATGGGCAACTGAAATCAAATAATTATTTGTTTTTTGAATCAAGAAAAACTATATTCTTCCTATGGATTGTCATTAGAGTGAGAGATATGATGATTTCTGTGGGGTTTCTGTTTATCAACTGGTAAGAGAAGCAACTTGCTTTTACTAATGTCATAAAAACATGCAGGGAATTGAACTAGTTTGCTTTCTCCGAAGGTTCAAGTTTTGATCAAACGTAGCAATCAATGGAAAATTCTCGGTATCAGTGCTATTCGATTGCTAGTGATGGGCTTGAATATTGTTAGGGACCTATATAGTAAATTTTGTACTTTAGAACACTTCATGTCAGTTCCAAACCTTACTTGATAAGATTTTTTTTGTTTTTGATAAACATTACTTGTCATGTATATAGTTTGAAGTCATTGCTTGTTGCTTAGCTTTAGGCTGATTCATGAGTTGTTGATATGTGTGAATGCTGCACAGGTGATTTAAAAAATTGTTGTCCATGAGAAGGTACAGTGTACCACAAAGAACGCATTGAGGACCTAGAAATCATTGCATCCCCCATGGTGGTAATGATTACTACGTTTCCTTAGAGGAGCGGATGGATGCAAGAAAGGAACCATCAATAACTAGATGTGGCGGAGGTGCTTGAAAAGGACATTATGGTCACACTAGAAGCCCATTGTGTCCAAATCAAGGACCTTAACAATTGAATCAACCTGCTGGTGAGGGCAATTGGCTCAGGTGGCATTGTTGGGTATAAGCTCCCACTCAGATGGGAGTTCCATGGTAATGGCAGGGATGCCAGAGACCTAGAGAATTTCTTATTTGACATGGTGCATAGTTCCAAGCAGTCAGACCTGACTTGGGAGATCAAGGTGTCTACAGCCACAATGTATCTTCCAGTTGATGCCTTGATGTAGTGGTTCACTTGTTACAACATCCAGAATGTGAACATACCATCAACTCATGAGAAGACCTCAAGAGAGCTCAAGAATCAATTTCTTACGGGGAATGTTGAGTACACAGCCCAAAAGATCTTAGCCGGCTGCAGTACACTGGCACCATGCACAAGTGAATTAGTTCTTCGCACTCATGATGGACATTACGGACAAGTCCGAGAAAGATACTCTGTTTGACTTCCTTAAAGGTATGAAGCCATGGGTGCAAGCAAACTTACAACATCATGTGCAAGACTTAGCTTTGGCACAAGCCCTGACCAAGTGCTTGACTGACTACACCAATGGTATTCTTGACAAAGAAAAAAGGAATCATCCACATGGTTCAAAATCTCACACGATATGGGCCATATCGCGCGAGACGTGTTAGTACCGCACCTATGAGAGACAATAACAAGGCATACAGCGAAATATCGAGGTTTGGACACCATCTCTCGAGACGTATTGTGCAAAACGCCTTCATCTCACGATAACAGGGTCAAAATTGTCATTTTTCAATATAAATTTGTCGTGATACGCGAGACAGGGGGTCTCACGTATCGCGTCTCGCAATCGGAAGAAGAGGGGTATCACAAGTCTTAAAAATCACCAAAAAATCACTTTTTTCCAATCTTTTGCTTGATCTAGCTTGCATTGCCTAAATCTAGGACTCCACTTGAGTCCATTTCGTTTGCAAAGGAAGATTTGAACCAAATCGAAAGATCGAACCCGAAACCCCAAATCTCAACAAAAACTTCGGTAATCTCTATATTTCTTCTCTAATCCTTGTAAATTTTTTATATGTTATACATTTCTGATAGATCTACATATTCATGGAAAAAATAATAATTTTCAGAAATTTTTTTTATTTTTTCAAAAAAATTATAAAAAATTCAAAAAAATTCAAAATTTTATATGAAATGATCATTGTTAGGTCTAATTTTTTTTATATGAAATACTACATCTCATTTTGCACATAATATATCAAT
>JAOXJP010000012.1:5224620-5275036 GCA_025762735.1 Platanus orientalis | reverse complement strand
GTTTTGAGATCAGATTTATATAGCGATGCTTATTCATAATATATATATATATATATATAGCAATGCTTAAACTAAATGTATTTGAGTCTGGTCTTGTTTACGTTCTTTCTTTTCTCCTTTATACTTAAATTTTCAACTCTCTCAATAATATTAATTAATTAATTAATTTATTTTTGGTTGCAAATCCATGTAGTTTTAAGAGCAGAGCAAGTTTTACCTGTCTGACTGAATCCATCCGAGATTGAGCTCGCCTTGGATGATTAATATCATGTTTCAACTAATTATCCAAAAAAATAAATAAAAAATATCATGTTTTAACTCAAAATGTATCTGAGATGTCAATTTTCGGGTATTTACATATGCTTTTTTTTTATGCTTCTAAAATTTCAAATGGGTGCTTATGGTGACATTCAGCCATAGTGCACCAACTTTGTTACCAAAGTAAGGGGAATCTAGTCAGCTTGCTCCTTTTGTAATCTAGAATTTCATCTTATGTTTTCTTGAGTCCATTGATAGGTTTTCAGTGTTGGATTAGTTCATTTTATTTGCCTTATCAGGTTTATTTGCATTCTATCATTGTGTACAGTGTTTTTTTTTTTTTTTTTTTTTCTTTTTTGGAATAAGAAAAAGAAGAATTGTATTGTATTAATAAAAGGGGGACAAGCAATTCCCCAAACTAAACAAGAAACAAAACAAACCAACTATACAAAAATACAATCCCTGACCACCAAACTGATGTTTGAGCCCTACAACCGATTCCAATTCCCTTAATAGCCTCCCATTCCCTATAATATATTTGCACCCCCTTACACTCCAAAGCCGAAAAAGTCACTTTCTCCTTTGGTCTCTTGTAGACCTTGAAAGATGGCTCAGCATAGTCCTTGAAGAGAAACTTAGGTTTCCCCCTTGTGTTGAGAGCTGCTGTCCAAATTTCTTTTCGCCCTGGCACTAGCCTCCAGATTTCTTTTCCCCCTTGCATTGAGAGCTACCGTCTTCCGTCCATAAAGGAGATCGGTTAGGTCCGGAGGGGGAATCCACTTCATCCCGAGGTCCCTAATCAACAACCTGAACCACACCTCTCATGCGTATGGACAGTGTACCACTAAGTGTGAGATGGATTCCTGCTGTTATAGCACAATGTACATACATTTGTGAGGTACATTCCTTATCAAATGATCCATAGTTGAGATTTTCCTCATCACTGCTGTCCAGAGAAAGAACTGCATTTTTTATGGTTTGTGCCTATACCAAAATTGCAAATAAATGTGTAGGTGCAAGGATCAAGCACAAAAAAGTGATTGTGTAAATTGGGCTTGGAAAAGGCTTATGATCATTTTAATTGGAATTTTCTGAACAATATTCTTGGGAGGATGGGATTTGGGGAGAAATGGAGAAGTTGGTTGCAGAGACTTGTTGTCGTTTTCTGTCTTGGTGATTGATAATCCTGCAGGATACTTTAGAAGCTCCAAGGGTTTAAGGCAAGGGGATACCCTCTACCCACAACTTTTCATTATGGTCAGGAGGCCTTAAATCATATGATCAGGAACTCTAAGAATGTGTTTTTTCCAAGGTTTTGAGGTAGATTCGGAAGGATTAACAATTTCTCGCCTAAAATTTGCAAATGGAACCATTATTCTGTGTGATGCTTCCTATGACCATATTTTCTTTGTTAGGTGTCTTTTGAAATGTTTTAGCTGTCATGGGGCTGAAAGTTAATTTAGCCAAGAGTGAATTGTATGGGTGGGAGTTGTGGAATGCCTATAAACTTGGCAGCAGTGCTATTTCTCCAACTTATGTAAGTCTCCCATTAGGTTCTAAGTTCAAAGCTAGAGAAATTTGGGATCCCATAGTGGAAAGGGTAAGGTGAAAGTTGGATTCGTGGATAGCTCCTTTTCTATCAAAAGGAGGCATTCTTACCTTGATTTAGAGCTCTCTGGCTAGTCTCCCCAATTATTTCTATATTTTCGATTCCGACGTCAATAAAAAATTGAGGGGAGTTTTAGGATTTTTTTTGTGGAACGATAGGGAGGAGTCTAGAAAATACCGCCTTGTGAATTGGAAGGATGTTTGTAGTAGGCCAATGAAAAAATGGAGGCCTTGGAATCAAGATGTTTTTTTTTTTTTGATGGGTAAATGTTAGTGGTTAATTTATTAGTAAGTGAAGATGGGTTTTGGACCCAGGTCTGTGGAGGGTTGAGGTGGAGAAGGAGAGTTGGAGAATGGTTGTGGAGGGTTGAGGTGGAGGAGAGTTGGAGAAAAGTGATGATAAACAAATATGGAATGGTTTCAGAGTGAGCTTAAGAAGGTAAGAATAGGCCACAGGACAGGCATTTGGAAATCGATAGCAGAAGGGTATGATGGATTTTCTAGATTTATGAAGTTAAACTTGGGTTTGGGAAGGACAACCAATTCTCAATAGATAATTGGTCTGGCCCTGCCACCCCCCTTAAAGATATGTTTAGTAAAATTTATTCATTAGTGGTGAACCAAGGAGCCATAGTTGAACATTTCAACCCAAAAGAAGTGATATGGTATGGAGTCCTAATCTTGGGAGAAACCATAATGATTGGGAAATTGTGGAGTTTATGGGTTTCCTAAATAAATTAAAAGACCTTAGGCCCGATTCTAGGGAAATTGATAGACATATTTGGACTATAGACAAAAGTGGGAAGTTTTCGGTTAGATCCTACCATTTAGCTTTGGACAAATTGGATGGCCATATCTTTCTTTCAGAAATATTTGGTATCCTGGTACCCATCCAAAGTACCTTTTTTTTCCCTTTGGAATTCTGCCCTAAATAGAATTCTTACCATAGGCAACCATAAAAGGAGATGATGGTACATGACAAATAGACGCTTTTTGTGCAATAGGGAGGAGGAATTAGTGGGCCACCTGTTTATTAATTGTGATATGGTGCAAAAGGTATGGAGTTTTTTTTTTTTCCCTCTCATATAGGAGTGTTCTGGACCTTTCTTTTGGACATTATTAGTATAATCTCTGGATGGTGGCTAGTGGGTACTGTGAAAACTTTCAGTGAAATTGGAGATCCCTTCTAGGAGTGTTGTGTTGGCTTGTTTGGAAGGAAAGAAATAGGAGGATCTTCAAGAATAAGTCTTACCCATGCCGCTCACTCTCTCCTAGTTTATCACCCTCTATTAGTGTGGTGTCTTGCTAGGAAGAACTTTGTGGATTTATGGGAATACTTATGGCAAGGGGTAAATGATGTTTTTGGGTAATTTCTTTGGTGGCCGTCTTGTTTTGTTTTCTTTTTCATTTTACTCTGTAGCCTTTACTTTCTTGGTGATGCTTGCTTTCTTTTTATTATTTGAATTAATTCTACTGTTAAAATAAATCTCATTGTGAAACTCCTTCCTGGTGTTGGATTCCATATTCTAACATCATCTTGGTTCTCTAGAATTTGGCACTCCTCCAATCCCCAACATATTCACAATAGCTGGAATATCCCAATAAAAAATTGATCTTTTCAATTTAGGCTGCCATAACACTGATCCTTGGATCCTGTCACATAGACTACTATCTTTGCCTTTGGGTCTGTTTCCAAGGTATAGATATCCGGATAAAATAAACCATCTTCAATGGCAATTCTCTGGACTAACTTCCCTCCTAAAACCGTATACTTTGCTCATTTCCAACCCTATTTCCCAATTCCTTCTTTAATAACAGTTATGTGGACTTTTCTCCCATAGGCCCCTTTGACTTCTCTAGGATCTCATACATCCTCCAAACCATGTTTCGGCACAACACCTTTTTCCCAGTTGATTTCTATAGATATGATTAAGAAGAAATAGAAGAAAGAAGAAAGAAGAATTAAAGAAGAGAGAAGAGAAAAGAGAAGAGAAGAAGAATTGGGAAATCGTGTGTGTGAGTTCTTAAGTCTCACGACACATCTAAAATATATTTATATATATATGGTCTGATTATCTATTGTATATTTATGTATATGGTATACTTTCAATGGCATACAAGAACCAAGACGATAATACCCTCATACATGTATACATCTATACTTCTGCACTCCCCATCAAACTGGTGACTAGGTAACTGTCATGCCTAGCATACCAACAATATCAATAAATAGTTCCACTCGATCCCTTTGTCAGAACATCTGCTAGTTGATCTCCTATCTTCACAAATGGAGTGCAAATACATCCACATTGTGGCTATTTCTTCATGAAATGGTGATCTACCTCAATGTACTTCGTTCAATTCTACTGCACCAGATTATTAGCAATACTTTTAGCAGCCTTATTATCACAGTACAATCTATAATGCCATGGGATGAGACATTGGAAAGCCCAACTTTGATGGAAGCATTTTCAACCATAACAGTTTGTAGAGACCATGCTCCATTGATCTAAATTCAGCTTATGCATTGGAATTGACAACAACCGGTTGCTTCTTACTCTTCCAGGTAACTGAATTTCTTCCTACAAAAGTACGATAGTCTGAAGTAGAGCGTCTATTTGTTACTGAACTGGCTCAATCAACGTAAGTATATGCCTCAAAATTGTGATGTCAATGGGAAACATACAAAATCCCTTTTCCTGGGTAGCCTTTTAGATATTTGAGAATCCGATATTCAACCTCCATGTGACTATGTGAGTAAGAGTCGAGGCATGCATGAATTGACTGACGACACTGACAACATAGGAATGTTAGGTTCAGTCAGGAATAAGTATATAAGATATGCTACAAGACGTTGATACCTGCTTGCATCAATAAGGCAACTATCTTGATCATCCTTGAACCTGTGATTTGGATCTATAGGAATGATGAATGGCTTGTAACCTAACATTCTAGTCTCTTTCAAGAGGTCAAGTACATACTTCCTTGGGGATTAGAAAATCCCTATCTTTGATCTTGCAATATCGATACCCAAAAAATATTTGAGTTGTCCCAAATCTTTGATTTCAAACTCCTTAGCCAACTGTGCTTTTAGGTGCTTTCACTTCTTCCTCATCTTTACCTATAACTGCAATGTTGTCAACATAGACAATTAAAGTTGTCAGCTTGCTCCTGTGTATAACTATTCTTCACCATGGCAAATCTGAACCTTTCAAACCAAACTTTGGGTGATTGTTTTAGACTATACAAGGCGTTTATGTGCCTACATACTTTTCCGTTAGCTCATGAGTGTTGAAAACTAGGGGAGGCTTTATTTTAACTTTCTCTTCTTAATCACCATCCATGAAAGCCTTTTTCACATCAATTTGGCACAAGGGCTAGTTTTGGCTGGCAACAAGGGAAATGAGTATTCTAATTGAATTCATTTTGGTGACTAATGCAAAAATCTCTTGATAGTCAATTTCACACATGTGTATAACCCTAGCCACCAATCTGGCCTTTATCCCTCTATTGTACCATCAACTCCTATACTTGATAGTGCATACCCACTTACAACCAACAAGTTCCTTACCACGCATGGTTTTAAAAATTGACCGATTTCAAGTCGGATCGACCAAAGCTGATCCAACTTTAGCGTCAGAATCAGCCCCAAGTCAAAATCTGCTGACTCGGATCGGGAATCGGCCGTAAAGAATTGGCCGATCTGACTTGGAATCAGCCTTGATGTTTGTGATTCATTTTTTTTCCTTTCTTTTTCTTTTTTCAAGAATTGGCTGATTTCTAGTTGAATCGGATCAGAACTGGTTGATTTCAATTCCGATATTTTAAACCATGTTGCTACGAGGAAGATAAACCATTTTCCATGTGTGATTTTTCTCAAGAGCCATCTTCTCATACTTTATCGCATCTTTCATTGAGGTTGTGAATGAGCCTTTGACACATTGTAAGGTACAAACATAGAAGACAAAGTACAGAGTAACTACGTAAGGATGAAGATAAGAAGCTATATGAAACAAAGTTAGAAATAGGATGTTGAGTACATACCTAGCACATTTTCGAATAGCAATTGGAACATTTGCATCATTAAAAGAAGGAACTGAAGGAGAAACTGAAGAGGGATTAATACCTGTTCTAGGAGATGGATTCAAAGAGGCCTGCCTCTTCACAAGAATGTGAGAAGTTTTTTTCATTTCTTGGAGTACACTTTTAACTTTGTCTCCCCCTTGGCATCAACTTCATCATACTTGGAATCATCATCAAAGATATAAAATGGAACAGGAACAAGAACGTGAACAAGAATAGGCGTCGGTGTCTTCTCTACCAACACTTTCCCCCTAAAGAAAAGTCTTCTATGAATAAACTAAAGGGATGGATTTGAAGAATGTCACATTTTGAGACACAAGTGCTTTCGAGAACCAAGATGATAACATTTATATTCTTTTTGATTTGCAACATAACTTAGAAAAATGCACTTGAGTGCCTTGGGATCTGATTTCAATTCGATAGGATGTGTGTAGAAAACAAATGCATCCAAAGGTTTTGTGGGGGGGGGGGGAATGAAACAAACTAGAAGGAGAGTGATGTAGGATATGGCCCAAATAATAATATGCGGAAACAAGGACAAATTTAAAGAACCAAGAACTAACTTTAGGGACACTCCAAGGTACTTGAACGTTTACAAAGAAAGCTAAAGAATGAAAGAGGGAATTAAATAGGAGAGATTCTGAAGAATAGAGTCAAGAAAGGAGAACAATGGGGAAAAGGGGCTGTTTTAGGGATTTCGGAATTTCAAGACCCCCATGAAATTACCAAAATACCCCTGGTTGTTGTTGGAAAAAATCTGAAAATTTGCAGGTGTTTAGATGACTATCTAAGGTATCACCATACAAAATTCATCAAATTCTGATATATTTAGGTATATGAATGATGCAGGTGCATACCATGTCAAGAAGAAGTTGGAAAACCATAGATAGTCTTCCGTAGAGTATCCAGTAGTGTAAAATTAATTTTCTGTTTTAGGAGGTTTTTGTAGTTATTTTAAGTCTTAGGGGGTTGAATGTAATAACTAATAAGACATGTTTGTCAACGGGTATAATAGGATTTTACTTTTAAGGGTATTTTTGTATTTTATGGGCTGCCACCTCAGTCCATGGGACCCACAATATAAGTGGTAAGATAACTCTAGTATTCTCTAAGATTTTGGAAAACATTTGGAGATATTTTCTCCAAGATTGTGGAGAATATTTTGGGAGATTGTTTAAGATCTTGTGGGACCCAATAACTTGGTCAGCAAGCCAATTATTGTGGCAACCAAGATTTTTTTTTCTCTTTAGGAATCTTATTATTTTAAGAAGTCTTTTATTATTTGACAAGTTTATTTTGTTAGAAGATTTAGAATTTAGGATTTTATTTTATTTTATTCTTCATGTAATGCCTATTTAAAGGCCACATTAGATCAATGAAAATCAATTGAAGATGAATATTTGAAAAGAAAACACATGTGTGTTGAAGTAGGTGTGGTATACCAAGTTCTCTCAACCCCTCCCATGAGGTAAGCATTCTACCTTATTTCTCTCTTCTTCTTCTTCTTCTTCTCCTTCTTTCTTTTCTCTTATCTCCCTTATTCTTTAATCTTCTTCTTTACTTTTTGTTCTCTTGATTTCTATTTGAAATTTGTAGTTTATCCTTAATTTTTGTGAGGTCCTTTTTAAAAGGGTATCTCCTTTCCTTTTCTCTCTTTTTTCTTCACTTTTCTCTTTTTTTCCTATTTCTTCTTTCTCTAAAATCCCTACAGAAAACAGTCTCTCTCCTTGGCTATTGTGCTGCATTTGCTAGGCTTTGTGAAACAAGTGGAATGAAACGAAATTTTTTAAGGAAAAAGCTGTGAACATCCTAAACTGCATAATAGAATACTAGGAAGCCTATTCATATGGTCTTCTCATTAGAATGTTTTCAAACAGGTAATTTTATTATTGAATGGGACAATGTAGTCTTTTTTGAATAGTCTCTTTTGTATTTTGACTGTATAACTCATACAGTCTTTTGTACATCTTTTTGGTTTTAATGAAATTAACACTTTTTTTTCAAAATAAAAATAAAAATCTTTGTCCTAAGGCTTGGATTGCAACCATGGTGACTTGATGCCAATGGGATTCTAGCCCTCAAAGTCAACCAGCACATTTATGGCAGTCAGAAACTCAGAATACAATAATATTTCCTTATGCACCCTCACCTTTTCTCATTATAACCGCAACACTGGAGTGGAAGCTGGTGATTCTACTCTTATACTTATGTTTCCCTTCAGATGCACTTGAAATCAGATTTATTTGGCCTTTTTAATCTTTTATTTATTTTATTTCTGTTTACTCCATTGGCATCTTGGTATCCACATTCTTCGAGTCTGAATTTTAATGGAGAATTAAAAAGATCAGAAATGTGTGTTTACGTGATCTCCTCGTCAACTACGGGTGCAAGTTCTCGCTACAGCCACAGCCAATTCATGGTGCACCTTCACCTGTGCATCAATTGATTCATTTAATTACATAGTCCTTACTAGTTTTCTCTCTCATGGAATACAGGTAATTTTCATTGTTCTACAAACATTTTCTTTCTTTTTCAGAATTATGGACAGGTAAATCAAATAGAGAATGCTAAGACGCATAGAAACAAGCTTTTTGCAGGAATGGGATGGAGCAGTAGTGAGCAAATAAAGGAAAAGCCTCCCCTCCTTTCCTTTGGGTTGATTGGTCTTTATATTTTAAGATTGTGGACTTATGTTGCTACAACATGCAACATTTTTTTGGAGCCAAAAACTAAAATAAACACAGGATATGAACATTTTCCCTCAAGTCATTTGATGAAAAACGGTGACAATTATTCATCTGGGAACCAATTTAAAGGCAGTAACCATTCTTTGAGAAGAGTTAACAAAGTTAACTTGTACTTCTAATGGTCTTAACAGCCTGTATATCCGGTTAAAACTGTGTCCTTTATGTCCGATTTAACATAAGGCTTATTGATCAGAAGTCTTTTAGTAGGGTTATCATGAAAAGCTGATAGATGAGGATTTTATGTTCTCTCAAGTTTCTCTTCTTTGAAGATCAGTGAGATGTTTTCACATGTTATTACTATGACAAATAGAGATTTGATCTCAACAGGAGCATGGAAAATTAATATGAATAAAACCAAAGGTAGGCAACATACCTCAGGGCCATTAAAGACAGAAGGTTCATTCATATCGTTCCAGATGTACAATGAAGGAGTTGAACCAACATAATTCTGCAATGAGAACTTCTCAGCCCACCATGATCGGATCTCCGGGTTTAACATATCAGGGTAAGATGAGGAACCAGGCCAGCACCACCCATCATAATCTTTGCCAGTGGCATCCTTCGCATAATACCCGTTTTCTCTAGCCTCTTTGTGCAGGTGGAAAGACTCATCCCGCTTGATATGAGGATCGACAATCGTAACCATGTGCCTACCCTTTGCAGCCAGCTTATTCTGCATCTTCTCAGGATTGGGGAAGTGCATCCTGTCCCATGTGAAATATCTCTTCCCATCTGTGTGTTCAATGTCAAGCCAGAGGACATCATAGGGAATGTCATACATATCAAACTTGGAATCAACATTCTCAACATCCTCCTCATCCCTATAGTTCCATCTGCACTGGTGGTATGCAGTGGCAAAAAGCTGTGGCAACGCAGGTGTCCCAGTAACACTAGCATACTGCCCAAGAACATCCTTCGGTCCCGGACCCACGAAGAAGAATGCATCCACAATGCCAGCCTCACTCATCCAGAGAGTATCAATCCGACCTTGAGATGAAGGAAGGGCAATCCCCGACTCAGCGTCCCAGCCAGAACCCATAACATCAATCTGCATCTCAGCAGCATTCAACCAGAAAAACCCAGATGTTCTACCGGCTTTACCGTGGGAAAGCATGAAGGGTATCGACCCATAAATCCCAAAAGGAGAATCATGAATGTATTCGAAAACATCAAGGTTGAAGAGTCGATACGGCTCGGAAAACTCAACGCCTGGGCCTCTGGTAGGCTTCAATGCAAGGCTAGAAGCATGTTCGGGGATCCCATAAACGAAATCAGCCCCATAAAACGACACATCGAAGCTAATCGATTGTGGACCATAAGGCCTGGAATCAGTGTGCCCTCGAAACCTCTCCTCCCAATCTTCCTCCTCTTTCTTCTTCCTCAGCTGCTCAAAATCAAAGAGCCCATGTGAGTTCAGAGACAAAACACGATCACCTCCTCTTTTACGAGCATAAACCTCAAAGGGATCGTGCCGAAGGACAGCTTCATACTCGTTCCACAGGTAAAAGGTGGAGGAAGGAGCAGAATCACCTTCAAGCACCTTCGTCGAAACCCTCGGCAACCAAAGCTTCTTATCCTCAAACTCCGGTAGAACCACATCGGGGACCTCGAATCGCTTCTTGGGCGGATCAAGGCTCGGATCCTCATCAATCTTAAGCCTCAATATACCATTTTGATACACAGATAAATTGAGAATCAATGGTTTGACGGGCTCTTGTTCTTCTTTTCGTCCTCCTTCCGCGTGTCCTTGTCCGGATTTCTTGGGGAGAAGCTTGGCGACAAGTTCAACGTCACTAATGAAAACATCGGTAGCAACGAGAGAGCATGATCCAGGCTTTCTGGACCGAGCTCTCTTGCAAAAAGGGGTTTGCTTACAGTTCCTAAACTCGTCTTTCTTCCAAGACGATACCGAGCTCAGGTGAAGCACCAGTAGCAGAAGAAGAAACAGAGATGGAGCTCTCATCGCCATGGCCGACTTGCGGATTCGCAGTTGGGTGTATTACTAACTTGATCGATTGCTAGTTGACTCGATGATTCTCTTCTCTTGACTGACTCAGACGAGAAGTTCTCGTAGCTTTTGAATCTCTCCAAAACTGCAAATCAACGGTCGGACTCGGTTGGACCTGAACCACTCACCTTACCGGTTCTGTTTTGTAGCATGTCTATATTCCGGTCTATAAGTACCAAATGGTATACTACCCGATTGAATACAAAGATGGGAGCGACTAATTACACCTCCAGAAGTGCTCACTACACCCCCATTTTAAGACTTTTCAAAATTCCAAAACATGCCCATCAATAAAATAACTTCCTTAACGTTAACCCACAATCCAAAACATGAAATTGCTCTCCCCACCCCCTCCCCCTTCATTAAACCTCAACGCCTTTTCAAAAATCAAAAAAAAAAAAACATATATTCCTCTCATTCTCCAATACCAAACCCTATTATTATTGTTATGTGAAAGCATTGTAATCACCCAATGGATCATCAAAAAGTTAAACCGAAATAGGAAAATTGTTCTATGATACATATTTTCAATTTAAAAATAAATAAAATTATGCCTCTTGTTCAGAGGTATAGGTCCGAACATAACCCATTTTGCTTGGACCTCAAGATCTGAACAGATTAGGTTCTGCTTGGACCTCAAGGTCCGAACAAAACCCAGTTTGCACAGACCTTAAAGTCCAAACAAAATGGGTTAAAAGCTTGTAATTTTTTTTCCAAATGCGTATATTGATCTTTTTTTGCGATGTTCCAACTGCAATGTGATGTTTCGAGTCAATTCAATAAGGTTTCCACTGAAATGGTAATAGATTATACTAGTGAGTTTATCATGCATGAGGTAAAGCTTTTGGAATTTTTTTTTTAGTTATAATGCGAAGATTTTTATGTTATTACTATTTTTATAGATATTAAATAGCCGAACAAACTTATGTAAGTGAGCAACCGTGGTTGGGTGAATAAATGGTTTGGTCATTATCACTAAGAAGTCAGATTCTGGTGCTTCGTCAAAGAAACCAAGAATTGTCATTGCATGTGAAATGAGTGGTCAGTACAAAGAGCCTAAGAAAGATGTGAATCAATATAATAAAAAAAACATGTGGCGTCAGGTACCAAGAAATGTGGACGTCCGTTCGAATTAAAGGGTAAAAAGCTACCCACTAATGATGATTGGATTTTGTTAGTAATGTGTAGTGTGCATAGTAATTTAGTTGCAAATCATCTCAAGGGACATTCATATGCCGAAAGTTTGTCTCAATAAGAGACTTCGTTATTGGTTGACATGTCCAACAGTATAGTACAACCAAAGGATATTTTGGCTGCATTGAAACAAAGATACCCCTTAAATGTTACCAAAATGACAACAATATACAATGCACGACAAAGACATAGAACAACGGAGAAGGGTGGGAGATCTCAAACGCAACAACTACTGGGACAGTTGGCAGAGCATGGATACATCAAGTGCCATAGATAAATCGATGATACAGAGACTGTGAATGATTTGTTTTGGGCATATCCGATTAGTTTGAAATTGCTACTTGCATTTCCACGTGTTTTGATCATAGATCACACCTACAAGACGAATAGGTATCGTATTCCCCTTATGGAGATTATTAGATTGACATCCACATACATGACCTTTCGTTGTAGCCTTTGTATATCTCCAATACGAGAGAGAAGATAACTTTGCATGCTCACTGAGTATTTTACGTGATGCGATTGGTGATAGCATTCATCATAATGTTATTGTGATGGACAGGGAGGTGGCTTTGATGAATGCAATCTCTACAGTGTTTCCTACTACTACACATTTATTGTGTGGATGACACGTCTGTATGAATGTTCTTGCAAAGTGTAAGAAAATGTTGTTGATAAAAGAGTATTAGGACAGGTTCGTCATGAGTTGGAATCTATTGTTGTTGTCAACAACAAAAGAATAATACTTTCAAAATCTCGCAACATTGAAGCATAAATTCAACGCATATCCGGATGCACTCAAATACGTGTGAAGTAATTGGCTAGATATATATAAAGATAGATTTGTGGTTGTTTGGACAGATCGATGGATGCGTTTTAAGACAACTACAATGAATAGGGTTGAGAGTGCGCATGCAAAGCTAAAGAGGCAACTCAGATCGAGTTAAGGGGATTTTGAGTCCTCTTTGACTACTATATATATGTTGTTTGAGTTACAGCATACAAGCATAAAAACATCTTTCGAGAATAATAAGACAGTCGTCCAACACAACTTCAAGCCTTCAGAATTTAAAGAGCTGTGGCAACATTTCTATACAAGCGATGGAGATAGTTTTGTCTGAGGTGAAACAGACCAACTTTGTTGGTGTTGGTGTTGATGTTGTTGTTGTTGTATGTGGTTATGTTTGTCGACACACGTACGGATTGTCATGTGCACATGAGATTGGACAGTACATGATGAAAGGTCACCCAATTACCCTTGATTCTATACATCCGCATCGGCGTAAGCTTGACATGTTAAGTACCTCAACCCAGGTAGGACAACATTTGGATTGTACTGATCCCTTACAGATGTTTGTGTAACAGTTCAATGAATACGATCCCATAAAAAAATTACAGATGCTAAAGAAGTTAATAGAAATAGTAATGCTCGACAATTCACATCTTATGGAACCAAAGGTGAAGACAACTGCACGAGGTCGCCCATATGCGAAGATTAACACATCTACTCAGTGTGAACCGTCTGAATTCGAAATTTTTATCTTCAGTTCAAGATAATCATTTCCCACTTATAATTATAAGTACGATTGACACTCCGTTGCAATCCTAACAACCACGATCTCAGAGGAGACCGAAGGAAAAGGTAGGCCCAATATTTTAATAACAATGTAAATTATGATGTATTCGTTTATTTAACATATTATGTTTCCTTGTTTATTTTATAGGTATTTCAAACCTGTATAGCGACAAAACAAATATCGATGTCATTCATTCGGGCATTTCCCGCAAGGTTAAAGCCTTATATTGGAATAACTAGAGATGTGGTGGCTGACAAAATTTGTGGATTCAAGACAATTGCTGGATTGTTAGGATATCCCGAAGACGGTTTGAGGGAGATAAGAATGGATTTGCTAAACGAGTTGTAGAGTCGTCTATCACGTTATGAGCAGATATATAGAAGTTGTGAGTGAATTGATGAGATTGTTCAACTACTATCATACTTTGATGACTGCCTAGGATATGTCTATTGGATGACAAAACCAGACTGAGAACATCTCATAGCATCACGTTGCAATGTGGTCTTATATCACTTAAGTATGCAATAATGCCTAACATTCATGCCACTTAAATCATTTCCGTTGTTTGTAGCTACCCGCCGATAAACTATTGGGTTTGTGAATGAAAATCATTTCGTTTAGGTAATTAATGTTGCCTATTTCAAGATGTTATTCAAATTATTTTGAACATTAAGTAATGTTATCGTATTTTTTATAGGTCATCTATTGTCGGGTCATCCTATTCCACCTATAGCGACGAACTGGTATTGGTATCGAGATCCCATTGTAGCTGGATTGAAGCTTCTAGCATATCAACCCCAGATACAATAATTTAAAGACATTGTTAGTTATAATGTTGCTACATAAGAGACGTTAGATTTAGACAATTGGTGTACTCAATAATTGTAGTTTAACGGTTCTTTTTATAATAAAGATATGTTGTACTTTAACGCCTTTGTGAGGGTTCTTTTTTATTATCATAGATTCAGAACCTAGTCAAGGAATGTCAAACCCTACACTATCACATTTTGGTCTCAGTTGCTTGCAAGGACAATGCTTATATCTTATAATAAAGTTTAAACATATAAACTTGGGTCTGCGAGTAAAATAAAAACCCCATAAAAAAAGTTTGAACATACCTAGGGAGTGGGGTCTATTCATCTGTTCAAACTTTTTTTATGGGTTTGTTTATTTTGCGTGCTGACCAAAGTTTGTATGTTTAAATAATATAGAGGTGTCCAGGTTCAAACATACCTAGGTATATTTAAAATTTTTAGGTGTCTTTCACTCCATAGCCCCTTGACCATGATCTAGCAATGGGATTAGACAATGATGACAGAACTTTTAGATAGTTCAACAAAAAAAAAAGGATTTTAAGTGCTCAGTCGGACCAACATTGTTAGCTTTGTTAAAACCGTGACTGTCACACGTTGCTTTTGTTGAGGGAGCTTATAACCTACAAACTTTGACATTTTTTATCCCCTTGGTGCATATCATATTTGTTTCAGGGGATACGGGTTGCTCACTTTAATTTCTAATTCTAAAGTAGAAGCAGTTTAATGTGTCAATTTTTTTGTTAAGGAATTGGGATTGATTTGCAGTTGCACATCAAGTATAGTGTGATAGTTAAGCGTCTTAAGCAAACCTACCAAAAAATAACATTAAGAAACAAAATACAAAAAGTGCGGGGTAAAATGTATCTTCATTGGTAACAAAGTTTATGTTTACATATGTCTCTCTCTCTCTCGCTCATTCATCTATAATTTGTCATTACGGCGCTTGTAGAAGAAAGTGCAAAAATGCACCTATGGGAAGCAGCTGAATCTAATGAAATGTCACAAAACAGGTGTACAGTTTCCTTAATCGCATGAAACATGTCATCTAGAGGTGTAGAATCAACACCACATTCGACAATAAGTTCCAAAAACCCCAATGCACGTAGATGACGTGGATCAGCTAACATCGACGGTGAGCTAGTGTTTGAAGTCTGACCGACATCATACATGGATCGAAACTCAAGGTTCTACATATACGAGTGGGACACACGTGCATACCAATGCATATACTCCAAGATACACTCTTTAGAAAATGCAACTTCACCTAATTGTGCCTTATTGTTGAGTACATGATTATCTAAACTTTCTCACATTTTATTAATGTATGAATATTCCACCTAATACTGATTGTGATGGACTCCACGCAAACATTTCCGTGGGGCCTATGAAGGGGAATGAATGTACCGAATCCGACTGAACTGTCTCAGCACTCGGTTTGGATGGCAAGCTCGACCAAATTAAGGCACTTCAGCATGTCATGATAAAATGCAATATTACTAAATGGATATTGCGCTAAGAAGCCAAGGTCCTTGTATGAGGTCTAACAAACCTGCAAAAATAAGTTCAAACGAACATCAATTAAATAATCAAAGCAATAGTTATATCTATATAATTTAAGTAAATATCTACATAACTGACGTAAACAAATGTATGCTTAATGTAATACCTCATTAACACTTAATGCGTCAAGTGTCTCCCACATGACCTGCACGTTCTCTCTAAGTGGTCCAATCTTTTTCCGCAAAGTCCATCTGTAGACCCGCGCTCGTTTCCAGTGTATGATAGGTTGTGATTAAGTGTAAAGTGAGGAAAATACTAATAAATTCAACCCTCAAGTAGTGTGATGTATTCTGTCATTTGTTTTACACCCACTCGACTCACCATTCCTAGCTGACACGCATAGTCTTGCACTTCCCACAAATTTGTTAGTAGCTTCAGATACGCAACCAACACCCGCATAGAAGACTCGTCAACAAATAGCGACAATCTAATAACAATAACAAATAAGCCTTGGTTGCACACTTAATTCGGGCCAAATCAGAATTGTCATTCACATTCCAAAACATAATCCTTAGCCACTCTAACCCCACAGACGTATCCCAAACGGCTTGAAGCTCTTCCTTCGCATGCTGGGACGACACTCCCAGTTGGGTAGACACTAAAGTGACTATATCCTCAAATGATAACTTCTCATTAGAAATTGATACAGCTTGATCAACAATCGGAATCCCAAGTAGAGATGAGACATCATCAAAGGTAATTGTCATATCCCTGAACGACATATAAAAATTATTAGTCTTTGGATACCATCTCTCTATAAACGTGGACACCAATACCTTGTTTACAAACTTGTACGATGTTGTAACCAAGGGGTACAGACCGGAAGTACTGATCATTATTTGAAATATCTCGTTGGAAGGATTAAATCTCTAAAACACCCACTCATTAATCTTTTGGTTGTGAGATAAACATTTAAGCAGTTCTCGCTCCTGCAATCAAAACAAACAGTGTTAATAATAGTAATAAATATAAACATTAAAAATTAACGACATTTAATAACAATAATAAATGAAAACAATCAATTTGCAAACACATTTCGTTGTTAGATTGCCGCAACGTGTGTCTTGAAGCTTAATAATAAGGAATGGTCTTCAAGAGCTCTAGGAATAGGAGTCTCACCAACCGTAGCCCCTTCGACGTATAAATACGCCAAGTTGTCATCTAGTTGACGGGACATTGATGCTTTTGATGCTTCAGTGGACGCTCTTGACCTTTGGACACCGCGATTTCGCTTGACCGATGCTGTCAGTGGTATACGAGATGTGCGGGAAGTGCCAGCATCCATATCTATTACAAATCGAATTAACCATTAGAAAAAGATAGAAAAATAATGATATATTTGGTTTTTGTACGTAAACAAAAAATATTTAAAAAACACATTTTTTTTTAACCTGGGGTGCTGTTTAGAGGGGCTTGAATTATGTGAAAACGAATCTCATGAGAACTGTGCAAATGACACTAGAGGGGCTGATGCATCAGTACTAAAAAGTGAAAATCACTTTTTGGGGGGCACTTATCACTTTTTGGCGCTGATGTGTCCACACCATGGTGCCATTTGCATAGTTCTCACGAGATTCGTTTTCACCTAATTTTTTCCTTGTTCAGAGATACAAGTACGAACAAATCCAGTCTTGTTTGGACCTGTACCTTCAAGCGGGACTTGGTTTCATAAAAAGTAAAACACTTACCTGTGGAGGATGCGACGGCGGACGTGATGATAGCAAAGAAGGTTGTTTGACGACGATGGTGGTGGTGGCCGGAGGCAAAAAGAGAGGAGCAAGATAAAAAGAGAAGAGAGGAAGAAGGGAAGAGAGGAAGGAAGAGATAAGAGAGGAACAAGAGTGGAAGAAAAGAAAAATGAGGAAGAGAGGAGAGAGGAAGAAGATAAAAAAAAAAGAGGGGAATAAGAGAGAAGTGAGGAAGAGAGGAGGGGAAATTGAGGTAGTTTTACGTGAGGGAGGAGAGACAAGAGGAAGAAGGGAGGGTGTGGTGAGGAAAAGAGAGGGAAGAAAAGGTATTTAGGGGTGTGAGGGTATTTTAGGTAGGGAATGGGGTGTGATGAGAAAAAAGAGGGCTGATGAGACGGGGGTGTGGTGAGTACTTTTGGGGGTGTTACTGGTCCATCCCTACAGAGACCCAGAGCCCTCGATAAGGGCGGGAAAAGGAGAAGAGAAGTTCGAGCAGACAGCAGAGCGAGAGGAGGGAACATGGCGCCTGTGGTGCAGAGTTCTCAGCCATGGGTGGAGAAATAGTAATTTTACTCTACATGTTTTTTCTTCTTCAATCATCGATCTATACATTTTTGGTTTATTTTTTTCTTCCGGAAAAATAAGAACTGCAGATTTAAAATTTTTTTTCTCGAATTTTTGTTAATTAATAAAACCAGTCGGCCGAAGCAAGTGAAGGATGTAGCTCATCAGGACGAGGTCATTCGTGTCCTCACAAATACACTCGAGACGACAAATGTGAGTGTCTGAGTCTTATTTGTTGGATTATTACTGTGCTTCTTCTTCGTCTCTGAAACCCTCTCCTTGCTGTTGTTGGTGATCGTTCTTCTTCTTATTCTGCAGTGCCCTCACATGCTTTTCTACGGCCCTCCTGGAACGGGGAAGACCACCACGGCCCTTGCCATCGCTCATCAGCTGTTCGGGTAGGGCTCCATATCCCTCTTTTCTTCTTTCATTTGTATGTTTGATTCATTTCTAGTTTGGAAGTCATGTCATGGAGATATTTCAGAAAACATGCACGGATTCTTTTTAGGAATAATTTGTTAGGGCATGATTTCTCTTATGCGGAAGCACTATCATCAAACCCATCACAGAATTTGGTCCTATGGATGCGAATATCACATTTATTCAAGTAGAGAGGAGGAACTGACAAATAAATCCAAAGTTTTATTAGTTCTGCTGTGGAAATGATTTTCATAGGTGAAGAGTGGAATAATACAAAGTGTAGGAAACGAAATTTTCTTTTAGATGTTGTTGATAAATCCTTCATGAAAAGAGGCACATAGCATTAGAAGTGATGATTACGAAACTTGAAGATCATCTGAAAATAGATCTGAAGGCAGATTAGAGCAGACATTACCAAGGCAAGGAGAGTTGGTTCTAATGTTAATATGGGTTGAATACTCACTGTTACTGCTCAAATTTCACATAATTGGGATCAATGGAACTAAAATCACAGTGGGTGTTGTCTGCGTTGGACAGGTGCATTGTCCAAATTCTTTTCTTTCTTTAGATTGTTGCACTTTATATGCATAGGTTACTTGCAATAGCTCCACTGAAAAGTTCACATATCCCAATGCATGGTCTATGAACCTCCAATTGGTGCAATGTTATGAAATTTAGAAGCAGAGGAGATAGATTTGAACTTGACAAGTTCCAGTGAACAAAACTGAAGTCTCCCTACCTTTCTATACTAAGAGGATGCCAATTACAGTCGCACAATATATATAGAATCCCAGATCTGCTTGAACTGTGGAGGGCAAGTTGTAAGAAGCTTAAGAAATTTTATCTGAAAATTTTGTGTTTTGAATGCCCCAGCACAACATGCAGGTAATTAGGCTATTTTAAGAAAGAACAAGTTCTTGTAGTAGGATATCTGAAGTAGTTTTTCTTGATATATTGATCTCCGTCACACGTGGGCTTGATAGCACACCCTAACTGATAATCTTGAGCAGTGATAATGATATGGCGGCTGCCTATGCAAAATAATGTCTGTATCTCTGACAATGGTAGCCTTGAGCACCTTTAGCCTTTGATGCTGAACCTTTCATGTTTCTTGATCCGCAAGGAGTTGAACTTCGAGAAGAGGCTGATGTGATGCCACTAGATTGTGGCTTGCTAGCTGTCCTCCCAGTAGGATACCCACAATTTGGCACCTTGTTCTTGGAACATTCTCAGTGATGCGGAGCGGAACAAGATGGAAGAATAAAAGAATAATCCAGACATTAAAATAATGTATTTTCGGACAAGGGGCAAAGTTGTAATTTTGGTAGTTTTAGAAAAATTATGAAAATATCCTTGTAATGCATCAGTCTTTTTTTGAAAATTTCCATATCGGTAGTGCCTTGTTCAAGGAATATATGTTTAAAATTTCATGCGATTTGGCTAAGAAATATTGGTTTTTAAGAATTTCAGAAAATTGAAGCTCCATTAATGGAGGTTTAGTAGAAAACAACAATGAATCTTTTCAAATAGAGAGAGTGGGAAGAAAGGGATTCAAGTGGAAGTTGATTAGTTGAGGGCTTTTGTAGGGAACTTGTTGGGGAACAAAACCCTTAAAGAAAATCAAAGAAATAGGCACACTAAGAGGGGGCGATTTTCATTATTCTAAGCCCAGAAAATCCAACAAAGTATTAATAAAAGGAGGATAAAGCAACAAAGAAACTATAAAAAGTTAGAGATTTAAGTAGAGATTGATATGTTATTAGGTTAGGGATGTAATACCTGATTTTCAGACTTCAATTGTCCCAAAATCCTATCCGTGAAGCATCTTTGGTAGTTTAGTTTAGTTGCTGTCCAGATTTACGACGCATATTAATTTATACGATAAAAGAATGGAGGATGAAGAAGAATGAAGAGTATGGATAATGGTGTGATGTGGTTTGTAGAGGAGAGAGAGAGAGAGAGAGAGAGAGAGAGAGAGAGAGAGAGAGAGAGATGAGGGTGATTAGGTGTCACGACAACACTAAGGAAAGAGAGAAGGTTGTCGTGTGGGTGGAGAGAGAGGAGAGAGAAAGACAAAAGGGAGAAAGAGAGATGGAATCTTGGGGATAGGGGATTTCGGTTTACGACCACTCTTGGGGAAACCTAATTCAAGCAATTTTTTTTATATCAAAGTTTAATGATATTAATGGGGGTGGGGGTGTCTTTAAATAGGATTACAAGTCACAATAAATTAGAAATTTCTTAAATTAGCAACTACTAAATTTTAATATTTCCTAAACTTTGTTTGCCTAAAATTTAAACTACCTAAAAGAAGGGAAATAGATGGTACTGCCAACCGACCCATATGGACCCCACTTGGACTTCTAAAAAAATAAAAATTGTAAACTACCATTGGTCTTTTGGACCTTATTGTAAGTACATGCCCCAAACTAAAAAAAAAACCCATAAAAGTGGCTCAAAAGGCCTTATTACACACAAGATGCAGAAAATGTTCCCCCTCCATGCGTGACATCTCTAAGGCCTCTTGGTCTTGAGCTTTGGTTTCCACAAAGGAAATCTCTTGTCTAACCATGCTATACATGCTGCATTAAGAGGCTCTTTTGTAGGGTGCTTTCTTCAAATTCTATACCTGATAGGCTATGAGTATGGCATCATCCAAATGTTGGCATGCAACTATAGCTCAGGCCTGCAAATATTTGTTGCTGTAATCGTTGCCGATACATAGTGACCATGATCTCATCATCCCATTTAAACTCAGCACATGTGGCCAAGTGATAGAAGTGGTTCGTGTTGTCTTCTACAGACATGTTGCCTTGCCAAAGTTGAGTAAACTGGAGATGTGCAGGGTGAAAACGTCTCTTCATGGCTTGTTTCATGTCTTCCCAAGACCTCAAGGTTCTCCAACTGTCTCTGACATGACTACCATTAATCCCACCAAATTCTTGCTATCCCTTTTAATTTGGCTCTGCAAATTGGAATTTGTGGCTTTTTAGAATATCATACCACTCAAAGAATGCCTCTATGTTGTGCAACCAATCAGGGAACACCTCTGGATTGTGATCACCATGGAAGTCTTGTACATCCAGTCTTGCATTCCGATCTATCTCATGATGTGCAGCACCTCTCTGAATTACTATCTGGCCATTCATCTCCTTTCTTGTGGGTATCACTGCAGGCTGTAATTGATGAGACACCTCATTACTAACATGGCCTCAATGTTGAGGACTTGGAGGTGGACAAGAGTTGCAAGAACCTACTCCATTCATTGGCCCCCTTTCCGGTCTAGTTTGCTTGATATCCACAACAGCTTTGATTTGTTCCAAGGTAGCCTCAATAGAATTCATCTGGATCTCAAAATTGTTCATCCAGGTATCGAACTTGCCCATCTGGGACAACAGTTGACTCACATTCTTCTTAGTAGCCTTAAGCTCTTGTGATTGAGCTCTAACGTCAGAAGATAACTCTGCGTTGCTCACCGTAATGATTCAAGAGGGCAAGAATACGGGACAGGAGGAACCTGGCTTTGATACCATTGATGCAGGGACTGCCTATGGAAAGGCAGTGAACTCTACTCATATGGGCCCAAACAAAGACTAGGAACAATATTTAAAATAGAGAAATAACACAAAATTCAATTATGGAATTCTCATGTCAGATCAGTGAATTGACGAAAATACCGCTGTAGAAATTTCAAAATGTTGAGAAATTTTACAGGTAGTTACTTGGACCTATGAGTGACATTCATGCAAAATTTCAGGATATTCTGATGAGAGCAAGTATATAAAATTATAAAAATATCATCTGCAGTACACTTTCTATAAGAAGGCCTAAAACAGAATCAAAATTTCTCAACAGTAATTTATCAGTATAGAAGAGAATTAGAAAGGAGTTTAAGGGAACTAATTGAGCATCCAATAGGGAATAAAACCCTGCGGAAACTTCAGACAAAATCTCTGAATTGAGGGGGACAATTTCACTGGGATAGAACCCATAAATTTTAAAAACAAATAGAAAGGATGAATGTTCAAGAATATAGACCAAAGCACAGATTTCAGTGGCAAACCTGAACGGATATCACAGAGTCATATGAGGAATAGGATAAGAAAGAAAACCCTGATAAAGAAAAACCAGAAATACCTCAATAGGCAGTGGCGATTTTATGAAGAAGAATCCATAATTTCTGGTTTTCTGATCTGGAACAGAAAATCCTCAAAGAGCTTTTCAGTAGTTATATTAGGACTGCCATTGTGGTCTTCCTCTTCTACAGAATAACTCCCTAAAAAACGGCAGTTTGTGTTTCTGGAATATGATGGAAATCACCCAGTCAATAGGTTCCTTTGGGAACTCTAATAGGAAATCACCTAACCGTGACTTCACAAAACCCAAATTCTTTTATTCAAACTTCATTGCTTTTAATAAGGACTTCTAAGTAACTAATATGCTTACTTTAAAAAAAAAAAAACTTCATTGCTTTTAATAAGAACTTCTAAATAATATGCTTACTTAAAAAAACATACTAACATGTTCAAAAAGGGACTGTCAACCAGCCCTTGTGGACTCTACATTGACCTTTGTCTCCACTGAAAAAGACATAAACCACTCTTGGCTTTCAAGTAGCGTTATTCCCTAAACTACCCATGGCATAATTGCCTTATTACAAAATTGTCTCAAACACCTATTACCCCACTCAGCTAGTACTACTTGACTGCTTGGGCTTGGGCTTCCGAAGTGGATACCTCTTGTCCATCCAAGTCAGTGCTGCTGCATTAGACAACTTATTTATGCAGTCAATCAGATTGCCATTTACAGATATGGCTACCCAAAATTTGAAAGATTTATTTTTAGTTCTTATTGAGAGTTGAAACCTGTACCTGAAGTGTATCAATAGATGATTCAGACTGATTTGGGTTGACAAACATGCTTTTACATGTGAGAAATCCTCATTGGTCCAAAAGGGAAGCCTGGATTGTTTGTCCAAGAAATCTGGTGTCAAATGGTAACATATCTTACTGGTCAGTCTGATTCTCCAAGTTTTAGCTTCTGGTACTTACCTTTTCTGAATTATGTGCCAAACGGTGTCTTTCTTTTCCAGTAAGACTTTAAAGACAGCTTGGAGAGATTTTAGAAAGAAGTTTTAAAGATTTAACACTTCATGCTTAATGAGCTATGAGATGGTTGATTTGGATTACTTTTAGTGTCTGATTCATTATTCATGTGTGGAATTTTTTAATTATGGAACATTTTTGAAATGCTACTGATGGGGGGCGCAAAGCAGCCCGTATTGTGGGTCTGAAAACATATTTGGAGCATCAAATCTGTAACGAATTTATTACGATGAATACATATAAAGCTCTATAAATATGGAGGAGTAAAGTAAAATAGGATTATAGGAATGTATGTGTGTGTGTGTGTGTATATATATATTATTCTTCATGACGAATACAATTTAAGCTCTGTCTTAATGGTTTGGTGCGACTCTGTAAGTTTTAAAGGTGTTGATTCCTTCATCAACTTTGTTAGTTAATAAATCCTTGCAGAGCCTATTGGTGTTGATTCCATTGGGTTTATCCTTTTTCTTTCTTTCTTCTTCTTATTCTATTACATCAGATGTCACTCTGTTTTATATTTTATTATTTGCTGTTTTTTTTTATCCATCAGCAGAGATAGGATATATGTGGATGTGTTAGAGGTTCTTTTTTGTAACCATTTTCCAACTTAATCATTTAAAAAAATTTGATTACTTCTTAGTCATGGATTGGTTTGTCCTTGTTGCTTTTTATTAACACCAGATCTTGGTTTATCTTCCACCTTTTTTCTTTGGTTATTTGAATTTCAGTTCAACCTATCAATTTATTTTTTAATTCATTAGGGTTTCTCATTGTTGTATTTTCCTTTTCCCTTGCTAGTTCCTGTAATTTATAAAGCTAGACTGGTGTATGTCTATGACTTTACTAGAAAACTAATTGTTTAATTTTGATTTAGCAATTTGTTGGTTGAGTGATTGATTGTCGCTTGAATGGTTGTTGACCGTCGAAGATGGAAGAGGCGGGGTCCCCCTTGGGTGGATTGTGGACTCCGGTCTCAGACCAACCAACATAATCATCTGGTGAGGTCGAGGGGTTTGGGAAAACCGAAGGTATCGTCAAGTGTGGGGACCGGTAGCCTGAGGAGGTCGGGGGGTGCTCCTGACATGGCACAAAAAGTGGGTTCTTCCTTCAAGGAAGCCTTGCTCTCTAGTTTGAAATGGTCGAATCTTCCTGGTCCATAGGATGAGTCTCGAAGGAGGAGCCTCACTTTGTTCTTTTCAAAGGAGGATGTCAGGGATAGGATTGCTCGCCTCAAGGCATGCCTGGTGGGTAGAGCTGTGGGCAATAATCGAAGCTCTTAGGCCCTGCGATCTTGGAGTGCCAAAGTTTGGAAGGTGAATGGCGATCTTCAAGTCCGACGGCTTGCAAAGGACCTTTTTCTTTTCCCATCTAGGCAGGAGGCAACTCGTGTCCAAGAGCATGGTAACAAAAAATGGCAGGGGGTGGTTTCCTGTTGGATGTTTGGCACCCAACGGCCTCTAGGGTGGCTTATTGCAAGAAGGATGGATGGATTTGGGGTTTTGGTTTGCCGGCCCATCTGTGGGGTGCTGCGAGTTTCAATGCCATAGGAAATGCTTGTGGAGGGCTGTTGGAGGTTGGTTTGCATGATTCTAGTTCCTTGGTTCAAGCTCAAAGTTCGGGACCCAAATTCTACGCCTTAAGCGACCTAGATCTCAGATGGTACCTTGGTCTTTTGAATTCCCCTTTGGAAAGTTGAGATTCCTCGCTACGTTCCGGCGATTGTTTTGCCTTTGATGTTTGGGGTCGTCTTGATCCAGAGTGTTTTGTTGGTATCGAGGGCCATCGCCGGCATGCAAAGAAGGAAAGGGGACATCGGGATTTGGGTGCGAGTTCAAAATTCAATCGTACGGTAGAGGTGTATGAAGAAGGGGAAAGAAGCATGTCAGGGAAGAAGATAAGGGTTATTCAAATATGGCGGTTCGGGGGAGGAGTTATGCTGGTTCGAGGGGGGTCCATTTTGGTTTGGATGAGCCTCGGTCCAGTTCGTTGGCTCATTCAAATTGCTATTGTAGGCCGGGGTTTCAATTGTTTGTGGGATCTCTCTTAACCTCCTCGGCCCATCCTAGTAACCGGAGGCAAGCCTCTTCGTTGAAGACTAGTACGAAGCCCATGGAAGGTTGGAACTTGTTAAAGGCCCATTCTCTTGGTACGGGAAGGGCTTAGTCTACCTCATCCTGTGAGGAGGGATGGACCAGTGTAAGGTCGCAAAGGAGGAATGGGGAAGGTTGCTCTCAGCGTCAGCTCTAAGCTAAGAATAGTCCTTAGAAGCAAGTTTGGTGTCCGAAACTTTCTCCTCATCCAAAAATGGTGAACAGTAGGAGGTGTGACTGCATAAGCATCCCAAAGCGAAACCAGGTGGAGTCTTCCCTAAGGGACAAGTGGGTTCCGATTGGTAAGGGGAAAAAAAGGTGTTCAATGTCGAGGAGGGGGAAGATGACAAGGAAGAGGAGGTAGGTCAGTTTCTTTGTAGGGATTACAAGACTGAAGTGTCTCGTTTGAAGTCTTCGGTGATTGGGGAAAGGAAGCGCTGGCATCGGCCGAATCAGGGAGGTATTCTAGGGCACGTTGATATCTTGGCAAGGACCAACATTTATCTACGGTCTCTGATGGAGTGGCGAGATTTTATGAATGTGCATAAATGTGGTGATATAATGATGGAAGCAAGTGACGAGGGTCAGATTGACCCGGATCTCTTTTATGCTGATTATATGTCTCGTGATGACTTTAGTGACTATAGGGATGTGATGGATGTTGATCCCATTCTGATGCTTCCTTCCCCTCCATCCTCTGATTGAGTTATTCAAAAGGTCGTGCAGGTCAGCAAAAGAATGAAAGTTTCATTCAAGGGTATGGAGAACCAAGTGGAAGAGCTCTTCAGAGAGATAGAGTGAATAAGGGTTTGGAGCCCCAGAAAATCAAAGGGTGGTCGGAATAGAGATAGGTATGCGAGGGAAGTGAGGAATTTGGAGTTGAGCATCAATTATGACGGTAGAGCTCGTAAGGGGGGCAAAAAGAAAGGTCGACGGGGAATATCATCTGAATTTGTTATTGATGAAGACAAACATTATTTCTTAGAATATTAGGGGTCTCAGTAGGAAAGAGAAGCGGTGGTGTGTGAAGGACTTGGTAAAGAGGTGGAGAGTAGATTTATTTACTGTGTAAGAGACAAAAATGCAACAAATTAATGGTGGGGTTTGTAGAGATCTTTGGGGTCGTAGGGCTTTTAATTTTATTCATAAACCTACGGTGGGTAGCGTCGGGGAGGGGCAAGGTTCTTCTCGCCTGAAATAGCATTGAAGTTATGGATTGGTAGATTGGTGAGTTCTCGGTGTCTGTGTTGTGTAGAAGGATGGGAGAAGATGACATGTGGTCTTTTTCAAGGATCTATGGGTCATGCGATCAAGGTTCATCTACTTGTCTTTGGGAAAAGTTAAGAAGAGTTTGGTTTGTTACGGCAAGTGCCATGGTGCTTAGGTGGGGATTTCAACGTAGTCCAATTTCCTTCAAAAAGGCAAGGGGCTTCGCGATGCACCTCTTAAATGAGGATGTTTAATGATTTTGTAAGGGAGCATGGCTTGGTTGTTCTTCCATTAAAGGGGTCGACTTTCACTTGGTTCATGAGTCATTCTAGCCGTTCTTGTAGTTGTATTGATACATTCCTAGACTCTCCTGATTGGTTAGAGTAGTGCTCATTGTTCTTAAGAAGCCTTGCCGAATTTTGAGTCCTATCATTTGCCTATCTTGTTCTCTGTAGGGGATCTTCAGTCTGGGCCTCATCCTTTTAGATTTAAGATTATGTGGTTGGAAGTTCCGGGCTTCAAAGAAAAAATTAGACTTTGGTGGGAGGAGCTTCACGTGGAAGGGTCAGCTAGTTTTATCTTTATGCAAAAATTAAAATTGTTAATGGAGAAGATTTTTCGGTGGACAAATGAGGAGTTTGGGGCTTTGGAAGTGAGGAAGCAAAGATGTTTGGGGCTTGGGAAGTGAGTAAAAAGAATAGAAGTGTTCAGTGTCCCCCCTCTCTATGGAGGACTTGCTTTGTTAATTGGATTCTAGTGAGGAATACCACAAATTGTTGAGGATGGAAGAGATTTCTTAGAGACAAAAGTCTAGAGCTTGTTGGCTCAAGGAAAGTGATAGAAATACTAGTTTTTTCCACAAGATTGGGAACACGAGATCTTCCATTAATTCTATTTCGAAACTTCTTATCAATGATGAGTGGGTTTCTGATCAATCTCTTATTCGGGACAACATTGAGGATTATTGTGTCAAGCTATACTCAAAGCCTTTCCCAGTTAGGCCGGATATTAAAGGAGTTGACTTTGATTGCAGCTCTCGGGACCAACAATCTTGGCTTGAAAGACCCTTTTCAGTTGATGAAGTAATGATTACTCTCAGAAGTTTGGAGGAGGACAAGGCTCCGGGCCTTGATGGGCTCCCTATTAAATTTCTGAAGGTATGTGGTGGGGATGGAGGTCTTGGCTCCCTTGGATGCTTTCTGTTACAGAGATCAATGGTGTTTGAGTCTTAGTGCCACATACATATCTCTTATCCCTAAAAGGGTTGGGGCTGTAGAGATCAAAGATTTCCGCCCAATCAGTTTGGACTTTGGTGGGTTGCCTCTACAAGCTGCTCTCCAAGATTCTGGCTCTTAGGATCAAGGTCGTCATTCCTGATATCATTTCTGAATCTCAAAATGCCTTTGTTTGCAATAGACGAATCATTGATTGCTTGCTTCTAGCCAACGGGTGCATTAATGCTAGGATCAAATTAGGAAAAAAGGGGGTAGTTTTAAAGATTGATATGGAGAAGGCCTATGACCATGTGTGTTGGTCATACCTAGATAGTGCGCTTCAAAAAATGGGGTTTGGGCAGAAATGAAGGAATTAGATGAAAATGTGTAGCTTGCCCCTCTTTTTCTGTAATGGTGAATGGTTCTCCCAAAGGCTTCTTTAAAGGTAGTAGGGCCTTCGGCACTGTGATCCCCTTTCACCTTATTTCTTTATCATTGTGGCAGAGCTTCTTGGTAGGTTGGTGAGAATGGTGGAGTTGAGTGGATTGCTTATTGGGTTTTCTCCTAAGGAAGGGAGTCTTCAAGTTCATTTCCTTTAGTTTGCTGATGATTCTCTGTTTATGTTGGATGCATCTAAGGAAGCTATGTGGAATTTGAAAAGCATTCTCCTTATAATTGAGGTAGTAGCAGGTATGAAAGTTAATTTGCAAAAATCTTAGATTTTTTCGGTTGGCAGAGTTCTTATTCTAGAGGATTTGGTTTCTACCATGGGTTGTGAGGTGGATTTGTTTCCTTCTTATCTTGGGCTTCCTTTTGGAGAAAGACTGTATTCTAAGCTATTATGGACCTCGATGTTACAGAGGATGGAGAAAAGGCTTTCTTGCTGGAAGGGTTGTTATCTTTCTAAAGGCAGAAAATTAGTTTTTATTAGGAGTGTGTTATCTAGCCTCCCAATCTATTTCCTTTCGTTGTTTGCAGCCTTGGTTTTGGTTTCTTCTAGTATCGATAAGATTCAAAGGGGGTTTCTTTGGCTAGGAGTGTTGGAGAAAAGAAGATTCATTGGGTGAGTTGGTTGGGGATCTGTAACCCGATGGAGAAAGGGGGGTTGGGTGTTTGTTCCATCTGCACGCTTAATAGAGCTTTCTTGTGTAAATGGCTTTAGAGATTTAGGATAGAGAGGGGTGCCCTTTGGCGGAGGGTGATTGCAACAAAATACGGTGAGAGTAGCATTGGTTGGGATAGCCTTCCTACCAGCAGACTGGTGGGTTGCAATCCTTGGCCCAATATTCTCAAAGGGGTTGTTTCATTTCAAAGATTTACCCGGCTTGTGGTTAATAGTGGCGTAAAGGTTCTTTTTTGGAAAGACTGTTGGTGCTCCAGTGTAGCTCTGCACCTGATGTTCCCTAGATTGTTCACTCTTTATGGTTGTAAAGAGGGCACAGTAAAGGATTGCATGATTAGGACAAGGTTCTTTGGCTCATGGAACATGCATATGAGAAGGAAACTGAATGATTGGGAGGTGTGGGAGATGGCTAATCTTATGGTGATTGTGGATGGCTACAGGTTGGGTGATGGAAAGGACTAATGAGAGAGTGTGGGAGCCTAATGTAGAGAAAGGTTTTTCTGTCAAGTCTTTCTATTCGAAGTTGGCAATCCCGGCCCCTCTTTCCTGTCCATCTCATTTCATATGGAGTTCGGTTGTTCCAACGAAGGTTTTGTTCTTTGTTTGGCTTTTGTGGTGGAACGGTGTTCCCTCTATGGATAATCTGATTCAAAGAGGTTTTATCACTCCTAACCGGTGCATTACGTGTGGTTCAATGAGTGAGCCTTCTAGTCATCTCTTCATCCATTGTCAGGGGGTGGAACTTCTGTGGCATTGCATTTGTAGAAATTTTTAGGTGCGTTGGGTGGCTCCAAGGTCTTTGAGGTTTCTTTTCAATTCCTTGTCCGGCTTCCAGTTCTCCAACCTTTCTCGGCTGGGAGAGGAGGTTTGGAAGGTGGTGCCTCATGCTATATGTTGGACACTATGGGAGGAGCGTAATAGCCACATTTTTTAGAACCGTTTTTCCTCTTCAGGGAAGTTGGTCGAATCCATGCTTTCAAAGACCCTTTGTTGGTTGTTGACTGCTTCTTTGTGTAGAAACATCTCTTTCAGAGTTTGGGTTTTTGATTGGAGTTCTTTGATTTTCTCCGACACTTGATTTAGTCTTGTCGGGTTGTTGTCTTTCCTTTTGGTTGTTGGCTCCTGGTCTAGGCATTTCTCATGCTTTGGGCTTGCTGTCTTGTAGTTCCTTTTTTCTTGAATATATATTACTTCTCCAAAAAAAAAAAAAAAAGGTTTTTTTGGAACTTGATCACTGTAGTAGTCTTTTGCAGACCTGAACTTTACAAATCTAGAGTGCTAGAGCTCAATGCTAGTGATGACCGTGGGATCAATGTTGTACGAACCAAGATCAAGGATTTTGCAGCTGTTGCTGTAGGTTCTGGTGGCCGTCAGGGGTAAACTGCTATCTATCTTATACTAACATTTTTTTTCTTCAAAAAACTTAGTTTGGATTTGCATCTCTCTTTTTTTCCCCCTCATTTGGATGTCTTTACTCATCGACTTTAGGGTTTATCCTTGCCCGCCTTACAAAATCATTATCCTGGATGAGGCTGATTCAATGACTGAAGATGCTCAGGTACGTTGAATATATCATTCTCCATTTGTTTTTATGAGTATTACTTGTTGGAACACTGATAGACATAGCTTGACTGCTATATTGCTTCATATATTTACTGTGCAGAATGCCTTGCGTCGTACAATGGAAACTTACTCCAAAGTAACAAGATTCTTTTTCATCTGTAACTATATCAGCAGGTGTTCCTTCTCTACATTTCCCCCCTGTTTCCCATTGTTACCATAAAGGAATATGAAGGCACAATTTCAAAAATTATAATTTTAGGTGATCTTATTGTATGTAGGATCATAGAGCCACTTGCTTCCAGATGTGCAAAGTTTAGGTTTAAGCCACTTTCAGAGGAAATAATGAGCAGCCGTATATTGCACATTTGTAAAGAAGAAGGCATCGATCTGGATTCAGAGGTGTTGATCTAGTGACTTTATTCTCTCTTTTATTTTATTTTATTACTTTTATGATGCTACTTGTTCAGTGTAAAACTTGGCTTTTTAGCGTCCACTGTTAGCTTTAACATATTTATACATGATCCCACTTCAATGTAGGCTCTTTCAACCTTAAGCTCTATCTCTCAAGGTGATCTTCGTCGGGCTATAACGTACTTGCAGGTAGGAGGCTGCACATATTGTATAGATTCACTTATTCTAGTTCATGAATTTCTTAGCCCTTGTATGATTGTGCAATATTATCATATGCCTTTTAATTTTCTTTATCAAGATAACGAGAAACCAGTTTAAACCTCTAACAAAGTTATGTATTGGCTATATCTTATTTTCGTATTCCCTGTGTAGTTCTTTCCCTCTTTCCAGTTGTTGAATGTGGATTGGAACTATTGGGATGTATGATGAAGTATTTTGGCCATAAACACAGTACTTTCTATTTCTAATTATGTATAGTCCTTGCGTTGATGACGGTAAATCTTGTGCTGTTTCACAGAATTTTAAAAGTCTTCAAGGCCAAGGAAGTTGATGCTGCTATCAAATGCCATGTCATTTATGCTTAGAAGTTCAAAGAGTTTGAGACTATCAAAGACTTTTGCAGGAACATTAGATTGATACTTCTATTTTTCCCCTTATGTGGTAAAGCAACCTAGAGTTATAGTGAGGAACTAGAAATTATACTATATGAACACTATTACAATATATTTTAGTAATAACTTAATGATGAGGATAGGCTAGTCTTCTCCTTTGCTTTGTTTGCTCTTTACTTTTTTACTTTTTATTAAAGGTAGCTAACTATGCATGGTTGTAAGCTTTGATATCATGAGACATTTCCCCCCTTGAAAGTAAGAAATTTGGGGATTTTTTTTTCTGGGATCAGTAACAGCAGCCTTATCCCACAACTTGGGGTCAGCCACATGAATCCTGTACCGCTATGAATGAAAAAAGTATACTAGGTTGTGAGAAATTCCACCCTAGGGAAAATTAGGGAAACATCAAAATCTCCAGTGAAATTTCATGAAATGTTAAATGAAACATAAATGCACTCAGAATTCAAAATACTCAAAAAAACAACCATGTACGGAAAGTAAGGCAACTTTAGGGGGCAAAACTACTTGCTGGTGAGCAAATATGATACATTGACATCCTACTTAATTAATAGAACATTGTGTTATTCTACACCACAATATCAACATATTTATCGCAGAAATAATTGATTGCTTACCCACTATATGTATGTATAAATATTGTTAAATCTGTTTTAATTTTTTTGGTTATTTCTAAGTGAAGAATATATATTATTGCTAATTATTTGTAATAAATTTGCTAAAAAAAGGAGTAGGTGTTTCCTTCTTGAGACTGGCCCTCTTGTCCTCAGCTGACAAACTTTCACAGCTCCTAGGGTAGGTGTATCCTTTTTTAGGCCATGGTGCGAGCCGCTGTTACCTGTTGGGACTTGCGAAGAGTCTGGCTACATTGTGTCTGAGGATAAGTTCAGAGCGATGTATGGATGATTTGTTGCCATGGTTAGCATGGCCATGGCAGCGCAGTGGATATGGATTCTTGTTGAAGGGTTTCTTGTAAACACAACGGAAGTTGACTTCTTGGTGCTGTCGTGACTGCAAGAGGCACTTATTGGCTTTGGAAGAGTTCTCTTAGCTAGAAGGTGCTTTGTCAGCACTGTGGCTGCTTGGAGCACTGAAATCACCGTCGGCACTCCCGTGGCCATGAAAGGGCACTTGGAACGGCCTTTAGAGGTTCCTTCATTGTGAGGAGGAACTTTGTCAGTACTGTGGCTGCAAGAGGTGCTGACTTGACTGTTGGCATCATCTTGGCCACAGGAGGCACTTGACGTGGTCTCAGGAGGGTTTCCTTATATGTGACATTCCTGTGGCCACAATGTTGATTAAGCTCTTCACATACAAGGGAATTTTTTTTTGGCCTGGTACTGTCATGGCTGACAAGGGTCCTTGTCATGGCTAGGTAGACAATCTCCCAACCCACCATGTAGATTTGTGGTAAAATAATTTGTCTTTGGTGCTTAGTATGATTTGGTGATCCACATCAATAGGCTTTCCATAATTCCATGGCCTTGAGTTTAATTTGGCTAAGACTCGCTGTCGAGGCACATGGGAGTGGTTTCCTGCTCAAGGATCATCTGTTGACTTTGTGGTGCAGGGGGTACTATCATGTCAGGTGTCATTGCCGTGTCTGTAAGGGGCGCTATGCATGGTCCTATCATGGTTCTGTCTTAATAGGTGCTGACATGGTAGGCAGATGCTGTTTATGTGGTTTGAACCTAAAAACAACCATCTGTGGGCATAACCATACTGGGCTCTTGCTCCAACAAACTGCAGATATAATCCGAGGTTGCATGGCAGAGCCATTTTCTTGGATAAATGACCTCTTGTTTATAAGATAAACAAGGGACTCTTACCTCAGGGTATTTTTGGTGAGCAAGCCCTTTTGGGTGATGTGCAAAAAGTTTATCTTGTGATATTCATATTGGGAAGCATATTTGCTTTGGAAAGAGCAGAGGACTTTGGCATTACTTGCTGGATTTAACTGAGTAATTATTAGGCTGCAACACCCTAACCCTTTAAAACTATGTATTATTCTTTACTTATAGATGACCTTCCTTTAGCTACTGCCCCGTCAAGTCTGGTTCAGAATGTTATGCATGAACAGCTCTATTTACCCCTATTTGTTCATTAAAAAAATTTCCCTTCTGATTTCTTTGACATGAATCTGAGCCACCAGCCTCTTTTTTGTGATCCTTACATGCTCAGGTTTTTTGATTTAAAGATTTTAGCATATGATTCAGCTCCATGTTGATAGACAAGGTTTTCAGATGATTTATCTAAATCAGGGTCTGGAGTTTGTAATCTCTCTTTGAGATGAGTTGAAACCAAATATGTCAGATTTAATATTGTGATGGGGCAACTTTTCTTTATTTGATTTGGGGCTTTTGGTAGAAAGAACAAGAACAGCAAACTACATGAATGATACTGTCAATTCTATGGATATCCAGCTGATTCTGTCAGATCATATTAGATATATTTGTCTATTATGGGATTCATAACTACCATGGTTGTACTTGAGCATGTTTCATCTTCTAATGTTAAACAGAGATGTCTTGAAATATTGATTGGTTCAGTTATTCTAAACATGAAATGAAAATTTTGCCAATGTTTTTTGTCTACATCACCTAATGGCCAACAACAGCTGGCTCTTAGGTTGAACATGTGTCCAACATTTGAAATAAAAGGGTGTTTTTAGTCATCTCTATTGCAGACTGTGTACAGATTACTTTGTTTGGCAGGAATTTTATTTTTGGTCTATTAATGAATTCATGAAAAGGGTCTTTGAGTTAATATTATTGTGAGCATAACTAGTTAGGATCTCTTTTAACTCAAACAAAGTCTTATCCTAACTACTTGGGGTCGGCTATATGAATCTTGTTCTTCCAGTCTAGTCTAGAATTTATGTTAGGGTTGACATTCCATTTATTTGGTCCAGATCCATATTTGAGGAGAAGCAGAGATAGCCATAAACTTTCATCATCAAAAACAAACCTCTACAACCATTTCCTTAATAAGGCTTGATTCTTCAATTTGATATTTCCAATGTCTAAACCTCCCGCTTTCTTTGGATAACAAACATCCTCCCATAGTCCCATTTAATTAGATGGTCTTTCTTTTGATGCCCACCTTCTCATAAGAAAGACTTTTGGTTTGATTCAATCTTGTTAACGACTTTAGCTGGCATCTTGAATAAGGACATAAAGTAGACTAGAATGTTTGAAAGAGATGCCTTGATTAAGGTAATCCGATCCCCCAAAGATATCTAAGATATCTTCTAACAAACCATTTTTTTTCCTACTTTCTCTACCACTGGGTCCCAAAAACTTGCCAGCCTAACACTTCCCCCTAGAGGCATACCCAAGTATTTTAGAAGCCATTTTCCACTTTACATCCCAGTAAAGAAGCCAGAGAAGACAGATCTAAATCATCAACATGACTGCATGCGATGCAAGATTTATCCCAATTGACCTTCAAGCCATAAATGACCTCAAAGACATTGAGGATGTTTTTCAAATTCAAAATTCTTTCCATGTTAGGCTTTGTGAGAATTAGGGTATCATTTGCAAACCGTAAGTGATATTTTCAAGTCATTGATACGAAAGGCTTCAATAAGGTTAGCTCTAACCGTGAGGTTGAAGTGACTAAGAGAGCACTAAGACCATCTGCAACCAATGAGAATAAAAAGGGGGATAAGGGGTCGCCTTGCCTTAGTCCTATTGAGGCCCCGAAATGCCCTTTGGATGTCCCATTGATGATGATGGAGAACCACAGGTTTGAAACACATCCTAAGATCCAGTGATTCCATTTTTTGCCGAAACCTTTTTTGTGAAGAACCCATTCAAGAAAGCTTCAGTCCATTCTATCAAAATCCTTTTCAAAGTCAATCTTGCAAAAGAGGCCACCAGAGGATTATTTCTTTCTTGAATCCACACTCATTAGCCACCAAGATCCCATTAGCGATTTGCCTTCCTTTAATAAATGTACTTTGAGTATCTAAAGTGACGTCGTTCATGAACAACCTTAGACGACACAAAAGAACCTTAGCAATGATTTTGTACGTGCTACTCACTAAACTTATTGGTCTAAAATTAGATGCTCTACATAACCCTTCTTCTTTGGAATGAGAGTAATGAAATTTGAGCGAGCTCCTCTATGAAGGATACCTCTTTCATGGAATTCTTGGAAGACTTTCATTAAATCCTCTTTTATGATAGACCACAACATGATTGATAAAAGAGCGTTGAAAAACCGTCTGGCCTAGTTGACTTGTCTTTGTCCATTCTGAAGATAGTGTCTTTAATTTCTTCCTTTGAGAATTGACATTCAAGAGTTTCGGCCTTTTCAGGGAGGGAGGGAGGGGAACAAGATTGGAAGAGATTTTCAATGCAAGGTTCAGATTTATAAAGCTTCTCATAAAAGGATTCCATCTCAAAAGAAATTATTTCAAAATTTGATTCCTCTTCTCCATAAATGATGAGCTTAGAGATAAGGTTCTTTCGTTTCCTACCATGTGTCGATCACACAACACTCCAGAAGCTCCTTTCCACTTCATCTAACCCACTTAATTCTATGGCCAACTTCCTTTTCAATTTATCCCTACTTATGGATTATTGACCCAGGATAAAGAAAAGGTCACTCTGTGGTCTCTCTTGGTCATAAATCTTAGCTACTTTCTCATATCTACTTCAATTTTTACTATAATTAAACTCATATATTCTTTCAAAGTCTGACTTGTTTTAAAACCTGTTGCTTTTAAGATATTCCCCTCGGGTTCTCTATAGTTCTAACTTGGGATTTACCCCCTCTCTAGTCTTGTTAATCAAAACTATGTCAGCAGTGAACAGCATACACCATGGAACATCCCCATGTATATGAATAAATATACTTGAAACCCCTGTCTTTACCTGTTGTTTTTAACATATTCTCCTCGGGTTCTCTTTAGTTCAAACTTGGGATTTACCCCCTCTCTAGTCTTCTTAATCAAAACTATATCATCAGTGAATAGCGTACACCATGGGACCTCCCCATGTATATGAATAAATATACTTGTGATCCCTTTCTTTTTCAGAACCTGCCAGATGATTTTCTAGGGACCTTATCACATGCTTTCTCTGAGCCAATAAAGTCCATGCATAGATTTTTTGTTCTTTTTTCTAAAGATTTGCATCAATTGCTTAAGAAAATTGCTTTGGTCGTTGAACTCTATAGCATAAATCCAAACTGATTTTCAGATATTGTAGTTTCATTGTATGATTCTAAGCTTTATCCTATGATAAATTGATAATTGGCTTAACTCTTAATATTTCCCTTGCTTTTGTAAATAGGTACTTTAATGCTTTGTCGCCCATTCATTTGGCATTTTTTAGATCTAATTGATGCGGACATTAGATCAAGGTGGGGACCACACATGGCCTTGGTGGGGTCCACACGAGAGATCACATGAAGACACGTGGAAGACAAATTGTGGAATTCTTTTATCAAGTTTTAGAGTCTTCATTTGAGTTTTTTTATTGTTTTACTTCGTAGTTTATGAGTTAATAGGGTTAGGACATAAGGGGTATTATCTTTATTGAGTAGGGTTATATTTTTGAAGAGGTTTTTAAGAGGAAATAAGGCTGATCGTTAAGCCAACAATAAAGTCCATGATTTGGGCAGGTTTTCTAAGTTTTAGAAGTCTTAGGAAACATTGGAGTTTCTATTTTCTCTTTTATTTGGGTCTTTAAATAGATGGGGTAAGTGATGTAATCGACATGGATGAATATGAATAAGATTTTATGAGTTTTTTTCCTCCACAATTTGAGAGTTCTCCACCCACGAATTGGGTGATCTTCTTCAAGCTTTATGCTTTGGTAGGGCTTTCCAAGGTAGTGAGATAGGAATTTTCTCACAGTTATGTTGTCTTCTTCTTCTCAATCTTCCTTTTTTTTTTTTTTTCTTACTGCCCTCCCATGCAAATCCCAACTTCTCCACATGATTCTCTTAAGTTTTTATTTTTTTTTATTTTTTTTATGAAGAACATGATTCTCTTAAGTTTCCACAGTCCAAACCTTAATTAACCTACTCCATTACTGTCGGCCAGACCATAAAACATTCCCTCTTTGATTTCAGCCCTAAGACCACACCCCAGTATCCCCTGCAACCTGCGGCTACCCTTCTCTTCTCTTACTTGGATTTTTTTTTCCATAAAAAAACCCTAAAACTACACTCCCTATACTCTGCGGTTACTATGGATTAACCTTCCCTGCTGTTTTCTATCGGTAAAACCCCATCTCTGCAGATTCCTGCCCCTAAAACATAACCCCACATTACCCATTACCTACGGTTGAGCCTAGTACAACTACTTGATGATTCAAATACAAAATCTGGCCACTTTTATTCCTAATATAACCTATTTCCCAGCCCTCTACTCTGTATTATTCAGTCCTTAGACTGGGCCTGATTAACTCCCCTGTTAATCCTTAATTACCAATCTGTTTATTTGCAGAACTGAGCTTAATTAAATCTAATACACACCACCTATTTGATTCAGAACCTGAGTGAATACTGTTATTCAAGTCTTACAGTTATCTATAATGGGAACCTTGCTGATGTTTTAGCTCCTCTTTGTGGCTTGTTCTGAACCTAAGCAATCCCCATTAGATTACTAAACCAGCACATATGTTATTCTTTTACCTGTGCTTCATCACTAATGATCTTGTTGACCAACTTAGTTTACTAAGATAACTCATTGCCTTCCCTACATTTCCACACCCATATTGGGATACCATCTAGTTCTAAAGCCTTCCTTGTCTTCATCTTTCTTAAGCTTCTCTAACTTTAAACACCATAATTTTATGAAAGTATCTATGATTTCTAATTTCATTGCCATCGTTGATTCCTCCTAAACCAACATTCCGGTTAAGCTCCTCATTTATTTACTTCTAATAATAGCTCCACTACCTATCTTTGAACTCCTCATTCTTTACTAAGACTTTTTTATCTTCACTCTTAATGCATTTAACATGACCTAAGTGTTTATGTTTTCTTTTCCCTTATTCTAGTAAGTTAGAAAACAAAATTTTTATACCTAACTTATAACATAGATCATTATTCCCTTGCTTACTACTTTCTTAGTTTCCTTTTTTAGCATTTCTATACCTTATAAATTTTTTCTCATTTCTAGTCTTTTGCTAAGCCTTATAACTGATCTCCTTATTTATTTTTGGTGGGTTATAAGTTATAACTGTTGAAGTATATTAATTTTGAATCTCCTAACACCTTAAGGTTTTGGGAGAGTTGGTTGATACATTGTTAACATGGTATCAAAGCCAAGCTAGGTTGTGAGTTCGAATCCCCATGGAAGTAAGAAGTATTCTCCTAGATATAGTATTGCACGTGTATGCACATGTTGTGCACATTTGGTTCCCCAAGTGTTCTTAGGAGAGAACAATGTTCCTTTTTGGGGGTTGTTGAAGTATATTAATTTTGTATCTTCTAACACCTTAAGGTTTTGGGAGAGTTGGTTAATTCACTGTTAACAATAACTGATATCTTTATTTGGAGTATGGCTTCAGCGACAGTATGATGGTCATTATGGCTTGAAAGGAATAACAAAGTTTTTGAGAATGTAGCTAAACCGTCTTATCAAGTTTTCAAAATGGCCAAAAGTTTGCTTCTCTTCTGGTCTAGATGATGTAAAGATTCCCTAATGAACAAAGGGATGCGCTTATTAGGGATTGGCCCTTTGCCATTGGCTTAGTCTAAAGTTTTTTGTTTTGTTGTTGTTTTTTTTTTTTTTTGGTGGTGTGGTGGATGTCTTATCCGCCTTTGTTCTTGTTTCTTTTCTTTCTTTAATTAATAAATTTTCTCTTATCCAAAAAAAAAAGAAGAAAAACCTGATATCTTTACTCTTGTGGATACTTAAACTTCATTATTCCACCACCAAGTTTCTTTAGAAGATTGCCTTTTCTTGCTAGATTTTTTAAGGTTATTTTTCACTATTTTCTTAGAACAGATGGCCACCTCATTCCACATAAGATTAATTTCTTCATCCAACTTTTATTTTCCCTTTGTCATGAAGTTCTTTAAGGTTTTTTTGGGAGATGTTGAGGGGTGACGTGATGAAGGCCCTTTGGGCTTTTAATAGAAAGGCAGCCTGGTGTAGAAGTTTAAATGCAACCTTCTTAGCTCTTATTCCTAAAAAGAATGGGGCCAAAGAGTTAAAAGACTTTCGGCCTATCAGTTTATTAAGTAGCACCTATAAATTACTTGCTAAAGTGCCGATGAGAATACTGGAAAGGGTCATGTAGGAGATTGTTTCTTCTAGCCAGGGAGCCTTTATTAGAGGCTGATAGATACTCGACTGTAGCCTAATAGCAAATGATTGTATCGACTGGTCGATGCGGGAAAAATCTAAAGGCCTTATACTTCAAGCAGACATGGAAAAAGTCTATGATCATATTAATTGGAATTTCTAGTTGTCAATCATGAGAATGATGGGCTTTGGAGAGAAATGGTGTAATTGGATTAAGGTTTGTATTTCATTCCCCTTGTTCGCTGTCCTGGAAAATGGCTCTTGTAAAGGCTTCTTTAAAAACAGTCAAGGCTTACATCCAAGGAGACCCTCTCTCCCCTTAGCTCTTCATTCTTGTCTCATAAGCATTAAGCTTGCTTATTTCTAAAGCGATAGATTGTGGTATGTTGGAAGTAATGGTCCTCCAATTTCCTTCAATTTCCAGATGATTCTCTATTCTTTTGTAAGGCTAAGGAGGATCAAGTTTGGGCTCTTCGATGTATCCTTTTGCTATTTAAAGTAGCATATGGTCTGAAAGTTAATTTGTAGAAAAGTGAAATGATGGGGGTGGGCTCTATTGATAATTTGCATCAGTTGGCTAGTTTTGTTTGGGTGTCAGGTGGCTAGTCGTCCGGGTCTCTATTTGGGGCTCCCCCTAGGAGCGAAGTATAAAGTCAAATCAGTTTGGGCACCGGTGGTTGAAAGGGTGCAAAAAAAGTTGTCCTCTTGGAAAGGTAAATTTTTGTCCAAAGGGGGTAATTAAGTTGGTCTTGCTTAAGAATGTTTTGTCTAGCATGCCACATTATTATTATTATTTTTTTTCACTTTTTCGGGCCCCTTTATCGATTATAAAGGCCTTGGAGAAAGCCCAAAGAGACTTCTTTTGGGGTGCCTCGGATGGATCCTTTGAATACCATCTTATGGATTGGAAGAATATGTGTAGACTCTTGGAGAAAGGAGGGTTTGGGATTTGTTCTCTTAAGTTAGTTAATAGAGCGCTTCTTGAGAAGTGGCTATGGAGATTTGGGGAAGAGAAATCGGCTCTTTGGAGGAAGGTTATTGTGGCAAAATATGGAGAGGAAAATATGTGTTGGATGAGTAAAAGGCCTAAAGGCCCATATGATCATAGCATTTGGAAGACGATTTGTAAGGAGTGGGATGCCTTTAACAAGCATATAGCTTTTGAAGCTAGTAATGGACCTTTTGTTAGATTTTAGATGGATATCTGGTGTAGTTTCTCCCCTTTGGTTGTAGATTTCCCTAATATGTTTGCCTTGGCCACTTGCAAGTATGGATCAATTAGTGATCACGTGGGTGATCCAAATTTCGTAATCCGCGGGACCTTAAATTTTGGCGTAATCTCTTTGATTTGGAGATTCAAGAGGCGGATGCTTTGTTGTGCAGGACCAGCAGGTTAGGCTTGGCAGCTAGAGGTAGTCTTAATGTTGTGGACAAAAGAATATGGATTGCAAGTGTCAAAGGTTCCTTTTTCGGTGTGCTTCTTCCTAAAAACTTTTTGGAAGAGGATGACTTCCAATTTGGAATGTGGAAGTTTATTTGGTAGTCCCCTATTCCCTTGAAAATTTGCTTCTTTTTGTGGTTGGCTTATTGTGGCAAAGATTCTTACGGTGGACAAAATTATTGCAAGAGGGATGATGATTCCTAACAGATGCTTTATGTGTATGAAGGATGAAGAATCCGTCAATCATTTGTTAGTGCAATATTGCAATATTGCATCCAGTTATGTACTTTTCCCTTCATCTTTTTGGAAAAAGACGGGCCTTACAAGGCGATCTGCAGTCAATTATCCAAGAATGGGGTCATGCTTCATCGGGTTCTCTTTCATTTAGGGGGAAGCTGTTTTGGTGATGTGTTGCTTTTGTAGTCTGTTAGAGTATTTGGAAGGTGCGTAACGCTAGAGTCTTTGATGGCAAGTTTATGGATATTCCAACATGGAGGGATTCGGCTCTCTGTTTTGTTTAGTCTGGTGTCTCACTTACCTGTGTTTTCCAATGTCTCTTTTTCTGGTTGGATGTTTAGTTGGGACTCTTTGATCTTCCCTTGATTTTCTCATTCAAGGGGTTGTAATTCTCTTGCTTCTCTTTTAATATATTTCCTTATTGATTAAAAAAAAAACTTTTTTTTCCCTTTCTGCCATTGCTTTTGCATAAGTTGCCTACTTTTCAATTTTTTTTTTATCAATTTATCTCTAAATAACACTGCTATTCTTCTTATTCTGGGAAGTTAAGCTCTACATCTGAGTTGCTTCTGAAGCCAACCATGTTATAGGTGCTGGGTCCTGCTTGTTGCTAAAATTAGGATGTTTGGTGGTCGATGTAATGTAGATCTGATGAATCCTTTTAGGTTCCACCATATGGTTCTTGCGGACCTACTTTCTTCTTTTCTTATCTTCCATCTCTTAAACAAACATTTAAAACAATTAACCTATGTTGTGTGATTACGCTCCCCTTTGGCATGACCTTTCAATCTGCCAATCTTTTCATATTGACTACTCTATCCTACTAGTGAGAAAAAAGTCTATTTGGCTCCTGTTTGATCTGCTTTTAATAGTCACTTGATATTTTCTCTTCTTCAAGTACATTTTTGCTATTGCAAGATCATATGCTGATTGCATCCCCCACCTCATTTCTTTTTCAAAATCCATATCTTCCAATGTCTTTTCCAACGTACCCTTTTAAGTTTCCTATGAATACTCTCTCTCTCTCTCTCTCTCTCTCTCTCAAAGAATTTCTTGAATTAATCCATCTATATTTTCCCAAAATTTTCTTTTAATGGTTTCAACTAAATCTACTTGAGGTGCATATTTACAGATTATATTGGTGATCTTTATTCTTAAAACAAGTTTAATTGATATTATCCTTCCACCTATTTTCTCTCTGTCTACCGTTTCATTTTTTAAATCCTTGTCAACTATTATCCATATCCCATTTTTGTTATAGTCTTCTCTTCCATACCAAAGTTTGCAGATGTTAATCTCCTTAGCATTTTTCGCCTTCCACTTAATCTCTTGATCTGCTTTCTTTTTCATTGTATCTACCAATCCATATTCTAACTGTCTGGGGTCTTGTATTCCAAGTCACTAGGCGAGTCTTACTGTCTAGAATTAGTTTTTTTACCCACATCCATGGTGTGAAAATCCTTGCCTACTTCTCATTGCAATCAGGTGCTGGTGTAGCTTTTTGCTTCTAGGGGATGCCTTAGCTAACCTGTGCACATTTCTCAATGCATCTGGGTGTTTAAATGCTTTGGATAAAAGGTTTTATGCCCACTGCCAACCTAGTACAACCCCTCATCTTTTATCCGAACTTGGGACTGGTAAATAAATATTTAAAATAAAAAACCGAAAAACTGGTGGAGTTTATTAGGAGCTTGTGGTTAAATAAGTCCTTTAGTCCCTTGAACGAGAACATGATCCCCAAAATATTTTACAACACAGTATTTAATGATTCCAGTCTTGTAAAGTGGAAAGGAAAGTTGTTTAGACTTCCAATTTTAAGAGCACAAACATTAGCTTCTGTCGCGATTAAATTTATTTGATTTTTAACTTATCATTTGTAGCTTCTTTGAATGTGTGTTATTAATTTGACAACAATACCTGGGTCATATAATTGCTTTAAGTGAGAAAACCTTAGCTGTACAGCAACAGTTCAATTGCCTTTCAACTGCAGATATTTTTCATTGTTTTCTTTTCTGGACAACCTTAATATTGACCTTTTTTTTTTTGTTTTTTAAACATTTCTATTCATCTGACTAAGGTTCTCACCTTGAATATAGATTGCTGAACTTGAGTATTTTGATTTATTTTAGGGAGCCGCTCGCTTGTTTGGATCATCTATTTCTTCCAAGGACCTAATTAGTGTATCCGGGGTAAGTATAATTATCTTTTAGTTCCTTGTTTATCCTTCTCTGTGCATTTTTTTGAAGAACTTCTTTGTCTTACTGCTCTGCTGTTTTGGAAGTAGGAGAGAATACGTGCTAGTAGCATGAATAATTTGCACACTTTTAGTCCGGCTGTTATAAAAGAGAATAATGGGTTGTCCCTTGACCTTTTTATGCTGGAGTATACAACATTTTTTACGTGCTTTTCTGGGCGTGTATGGCAAACTGAAAATATTCATTTGTACCTGTTGTGTAGTAGTCATGGATGTATCAGATATATCTCCATGGAGGAAATCTGGTCTTCAGCATTTACTGTTTAGATCTGAATCTCTTGCTAAACAGTTTGTCTCTTGGTCTTTTGGCTGTCACATTTAGTGATTTTTCATGTTAAAGTTGTTTTTTTCCCTCTTTTTTGATAAGGATAATTTTATAAGAACAGACATGGAGAAATGCATGAGGAATACAATACCCCAACAGGGGCGGCAACACTTAACAGAATACAATAGAGTCCCGCCCAAAAACCCAATCTTGAAATCTCATCCCTTGAAACAATGGGATATGAATTATCCAGTTGAACAACTTAGAGCATTCACATCCGGTTATGCATATTTTATCTATTTTGCCCCTTAAAAAGATTACTTTTTCTATTTTAGATAACCTTTTTGCAATAGGCCATACATCCCACTCTCTATCTTAAAGAGCAATATGTTTAAATATTATTTTTTAAATGACAACTTTTAGAGATAATGACCGGTCTTGATGATTTTCAAACAAAAAGAGAATAAAAAAATAATTTTAAGAAATGCCTAATGCTACAGTCACTCTCTATTTCTAGAGAGTGACTGTAGCAATCTGTATATTTTGTTCCAAAATACATAACTGGATGTAAGGCACTTTTTAGTGATTTTCACCCTTTTTACTCTCTACTTAAGAGAAAAAGCTATTTTAAAGAACCGGATGCGAATGCTCTTAGAAGATTTTGTCCATAAGCTTGGCTGTCGCAGATGGATTATCTATGAAAACTTTCTTGTTCTGTTCAAACCATATGCCCCAACTCACAAAAAAGGGGTTTTTAAAATACTTGCTTTAGACCTGAAATCCATTAATTCTACATTTCCACTTTACAAAAAACTTAATCCTAGCTCTATACCTGTTGGAACTTAGATCCCTTTGTACATGCATAGAAACTAGAGCCCCTCATTTATGCTCTTTGAACCCTAAATTGCTAGAGCCCCACATTTATGCTCTTTGAACCCTAAATTGCTAGACCCCCACATTTATACTCTATGAACCCTAGATTCCTCTATGCATACCTGTGACTGCTTTCCCCTTTGTATGAAGGAAGGGTTTATCCCTCGACTTTGATATCTTATCATAGTCTTGTGACCCTAAAATTTGTCTTTGAAAGGGAATTTTTTTCTATAATCTTCAATTGATGATACTTCATTTGGCTGAGTTTATCTTTCAAGAATCATCTAGTTGTGTGGGGAAAAAAACTCAAGACCTAATCATCTTAATAAATAATTCCAATAGTCTGTCAAAACTCTGAATTGGCTGCCTGGAAGGCTATCAAGTTGCCATTGCATGGTTTATTACTCAGGAGACTATCATTCCCTTCATTGGGTTACCCTTGTTGTGGTGTGCACAATTCAACAAATGACTTTGTAGCAACCTCAGGTTCATTTGATACATTATCAGAGGGACTTGCACAACTGCAAGAACAAGTTGTCCTCAAGAACCCAATACCTAGAATGCAAGGGTGATAATTGTATTTTGCATAGGCCACCCCTTTTATGAGATTAGTTGAAGTTTACAGTCTAGAGTGGCATCGAAGTTGCCTTCAGGTATTCTTGTTTAAGAATTTGTTTGGAAATTTGAATTTTTTGTTGTTGATTTGTATCAAAAAAAAGAAAAGTAAGATGTTTCCTACATTTTTATAAATTAGAATAATAATGGAGGATGGAAAAGTTCATGTTTTGTAGAGAATTGCTCCAGATTGTCATGAGAAATTATGCTTTTCCATTGAGGCCTAAGGATATTACAATGCAAAGCATTTCTTGTGGTAAATATCTTTCAGAAGCAAGTGAAAAGAGTTCAAACTGCTGCAACAGAAGGCTGCAACTCTGCAGGGAGCTGCTACATGGTTATTGATTTTGCATTGTAGAGTTAGTTGGTATAGGATCTTTAACGCTATTGATTTTAGGTTTTCAAGGGGTAACCCATATGTGTTCTCTTGGCATCTGGGAACAATTTGAGCTTGATCACGAATCATCTGGTTTCCTAGATTTCAGAACCATTACATTTACAGCCATAATACCTCGCATACACTGGATACCTGCATATTTGCTAGAAAGGAATCGAGTATGTTTTTTTTTTTTTAGATCACTTCTGGTAAGTAGTGTTTTTTCTTCCCTTTTTATCCCCCCCCCCCCCCCACACACACAAAAAAAAAAAAATCATCCAGGAATAGTATTTTTTTGTTAAACTATCTTTGGGTTTATTTATTTATTTATTCATTTTCATTTCCCTTAATCAAGACTTAGTCTTCTTAAACCAGACACAACCAGATACATCCACCTTCATCATCAATGAAGATAACTAGCAAACTTAAACCCCTGAACTACAACACACACAAGATACATCCACCCTCATCATCAATGAAGATAACTAGCAACCCTAAACCCCTGAACTACAACACACACAAGATAAATCCACCCTCATCATCAGTTTGATACGGCTTCCCTGGTTTGAGGGAAGTGATAGGGAAGCGATTGATGAAGTGACTAGAAAACGATTAGAGAAGCGACTGGGAAGCGATTAGGAAATGAGCTTCCAACAGGTTATCATTTTAAGGAATTGAGAGATTATAGTGCACCTCTATAGCCATTAATGTATACCCTGTGCTACTGTCATTTGATTAGATATAGTGCACCCTCTTGCCAGTCGTTTTCCCAATTGCTATGCTATTATGGAATGCAAAAGGGGATCGGTTAGAGAGCATATGATCAGGACCATGTATTTCTATTCGTGGAACATTCAGCTAAGAAGAAATCTATACAATTGGGAGATTGAGGAAGTGGGCCATTTGTTGGATCTTCTGGAGCGTTATAGCCTTGGGGAGAGGGATTCTAGTGATGAGATGGTGTGGGCTCTGGATAAAGAGCAGGGATTTTCTGTTAAAACCATGTATGACGGGCTGATTTGTGCAGACTTGCCTTCTTTCCCGAGTGAGTGTGTTTGGAATATGCTAATTTAGATTAAAGTTTCGTTACTATTGTGGGAATTGTGGTGGAACAGACCTCTGACGATCGATAATCTGATTAGGAGAGATATGTATATCCCCAATCAGTGTTGCTTCTGTCGGATGGATGTGGAATCTGCCAGTCATTTATTCCTTCACTGCTCTTTGGTCTACACTATCTGGGATCACTTTATATACCGTTTTGGAGTAGTTTGGGTGCAACCGGGATTGGTGGGGAGCTTTCTCCATTGTTGGTCGCACCAATAGCTTGGTACTTCGAGAAGAGGGAGTAGACAGATGTAGCTTTTGGTGCCTACAGCGCTGTGCTGGGCCATCTGGGAGGAGCGTAACAAGAGAATCTTCGATGACACCTCAAAGGAACATCGCATCACCCTTGACGCCACACTTTCTCATATATATAGTTGGCTGTTTGTAGCACAAAATAGGGAGGATCCTTCTTTCAGATCTTGGATAAATGATTGGGATTCCCACATTCTCGATGCATAGATTGTTAGCTATCCCTTGTAGTTGTTGTCTCTTTCTTTGTTTGCTCTTCTCGAGCATCTCTTGTGCTGTTTAGTCTTTTTCTTATCTATAAAAATTACCTTACTTTATTCAAAAAAAAAAAAAAAATTCACTAATAAAATTCAAATCGGTAATTAGGTGTACATGTCTATATTCTAAGATGCCTAGTTATCCGCACATATCTGATATAGGACAAAATCTAAGGTATGGCTGCCCATACTAATATAATGGTGGGCCGTTGGCCTATCTGTTTAACTGTCTTGTTGGTGTTAACAATTCATCTTGTTAAGGAATGGTACTATAGAAGTACGTACTATCTTCACATGATTTGCAGGTATTCTTTGTTCCTTGCATAGTAATTTTAGGTTAGTTTATTACTTTATTGAGTTTATTCACTATATTTTATTATAATTATACTTAATGGTTGTAGATTTATAGTTTTTTACTTCTTATTAGTAATACTTATTAACTTATTATTCCCATTTTATACCTTAGTTATTTTGTCATATTTTTTCTAATGGTTTTGAAATCGCTTCCAGATTGCATTTTACTCCCTTTATAGTCGCTTTGTAGTGGTTCCCCACTTGCTTGTTACTTGCTTTCCGATCACTTTTTGATCTCTTTCCCACTTGCTTCTTGCTCCCCTTCTAGTAAATTGTTTTTCGCTTCTCATTTCCTGAGGATTTATTAAGCCTTGCTTTCCGCTCTTCACTTTCACTTCTCACTCTTGTATCTATTGATCAAACAACTCTGGAGGTGGGATCTGCTTTCTTTATGGACTTCTCATTATCAGATAGCATTCATGTTACTATCAATATCGTGTATCCATAAGGAAAGTTGATGACCAGACTTGTCTTCTTTAGAAAATTGTGAGTCCTGTGTACTCCACTATAAGAGGAATATACAATTGGAACCATTCTATTTGGTTCAAACCAATAGCATATGGAAGTTTATAAGGACAATATATAGGCCATCATTACCTTTTAATCAGCCTGATTACTAACTCTTTTTATTAAGGACATGACGAACACCTTTAATTGTTGACAGAATGATTGTTTATTATCTTTCCGATGCAAGCTATTATAATGTATTTGCTATCCTATTCCATTCTCAGTTTTTGTTTTGAAGTTAGTTTCTGGTTAATGCAGAAATGCAGGGTTATGGTTGTGTTGCTCAGGTATTCCCAACCAAATAGGTGGAAGAACATTTCCACACAATAAAACATAGGAATACTAAAAAATTAATGTCCAATCTGAGAATACAGTATTCACTGCAATATGGGAAAAATTATGTAACCTTATCATCATTTTATAATCCTAATAAAGGTGCCTAGATTCAACGTCAATCTCAGTTATTTTGTTATATAAATCACTGATTTTTTTCTGGTGACTTTAATACTTTTGTCTCTTTCAAGTTTCAACAATTATCTGTTTTCTCTGCCTAGTTAAGCCTAATCTTGTTCAATATGGAGGACCACTCCCATGAGTTACAATTATTTTCATTGTTGGGCTGTTCAAAATGTAAGAAGTTACATCCTGAATGTCAGGCTTGTATGTTTTTTTGTGAATTTGAGCTGCTAGTGGCATTGCAGACTGATGCCAAATGGTTAATCTATCTAAAAAATTAAATAAAATAAAAAAACAAATTAGTCATAGTAAAGATGACGGGTTCTTGTTCTGCTGTAATTCTTCAATTACAAATTTACAATAAACAACAAAAATTTCAAATTCAGTCATTAGTCACTTGTTCTCTGTTATTGCTAGCCTTATCTGTTGTTGCTCTTACCGTCTCCTGAAATTTCAATTTTCCAGGTAGTTCCGCAGGATGTTGTTCAGGCTCTCTTTGCAGCATGTAAAAGTGGTGACTTTGAATTGGCGAACAAGGAAGTCAATAACGTAATTGCAGAGGGATATCCAGTTTCTCAGATGCTTTCTCAGGTTCTACCACTGAAATTTTCACCATTTCTATTTATAATTTATCTCCATTGCCCTTTGTTCAATATTGTTGGTACTAACATAGTATTTCTGTTAGTTGTTTGAGGTGGTTGTGGAAGCAGATGATATATCAGATGAACAAAAGGCAAGAATCTGCAAGAGATTCGGTGAAGCTGATAAGGTCTTTGTCCTTCAAATGGTTTATTTGTGTTGCAAAATGTCTGGATTAAGATCTTAATCTTGATTTTAGGTGTCAGTTTTGGTTCTGGATGGAACTGAGATGAAATTTTACGGGGTTATGTGAATGTAAGAGTTAGCCGCCATTGGTTTAGAAATTTGAAATTGCTCAAAATTGAAGCAAAATCCCCATATTTCAGGACTTTGGCCTGAATTTGAACTTTGATTGCTCTACGGGGGTGATGACATGGCTTTTGCCCTTTTTGCATCCATACCTTTTATTCTTAAACCTGGGTTAGCTCTAGGCAACAGACAAGAGGCTGAACTGGGTTCTTTCTTAATTTTTCTTATAATACAAAACTTAGAGAGATTCGGTTAGCACTTACCATGATTGCTCCCCTGTGCAACCTGTGAACTCTTTTTTACACTTGTCAAGATTGTGTCTCCATGTAAAATTGTTACTACTTCCAATTGGTTGGATGTGTACAAGTGAAATTTCTTTATTTTTTTTCTTCTCTCTTT
>JAOXJP010000012.1:5195091-5224520 GCA_025762735.1 Platanus orientalis | reverse complement strand
AAAATTACCCTCTTGCCCTTATTACATAAATTAAAATAAAATGAGTTTTACTAAACCAAACGACATGGGACTCGAATCAAAATAACTAGGAAATAAAACTAAACAAAAAATAACACTTCAGCCCCTCTATGTGCACTCAGGTGGGCCCCACATGGGCTGTCTTATGGGCCCCCACATGCTCCCGAGCTACTCGAATCACAACGAATGAGACTCGGCCCTCCTCTGATGCTGGTACACGTGATGAGGGATGTCCTCATCACCTGTCAAACAAAATTGGAAAAACTGCCCATATACAAAAAAGTGTGCAAAACACCTATGTAACTCTCTCCCAACTTGACCAAAATTTATGGAACTTTAAAACCAATTGAAAGAATACTCAAAGAACAAAACCTAATGATTGCACCCGATATCTAATAAATGAAAATGATAAAAGACCCTTGAGTACACAAAAAGCCATGCAAACAATAAAGAAACATAAAAACATGACTTTCTTGACGCTTTCCCTCAACACCAAAGGATAGTCACTTGGGTTGAGAGATATTCCATTCCGGAGCTAATTCCAACATCTGCAGGAACAACTAACACAGCGACCTCCTGTGCAACAGGGCCAAGAAAGTCATTATAAATCACAGCGTTGCACCAAGGGATAGAATAGGATCAGGCCCCAAGTCCTCCACCATCTTGAAACCATCTACTGACTCCCCAATCATTTCCGTTGAGGAATTACCACGTTAACTAGAGAATTGGAGACCCAGAGCACCAGGACGTTGAAGAAGAATCGGATGATGACACCCAGACCCGAGACTCAGCACCCAACAGACCTCCCTCAGCAAACGCCTCCACCAAAGTCTCCTTACCCAAATACTCAGCAACAGTACCCACAGCCCGATTACAAGCAGCCATAACAGGAGCAGAATCCCCCCAGGAAACATATTTACCATTACGGACCATGCCTCCCCTACTCACATTCATCCCCATTACATGATTGGAGCTTCCAGCCAAGGTTTAAACAACAAAAAGATCCTTAGCCACCTGAACCCCCACGAACAACTCCCCCTTCTTACCTATCACAGGTTCCATCAAACTGAGCAAATCAGAATCCCCCTTCAAGTTAAGCACAACACCTGAACCCCCTTGAATGACGCACCCTTTCAATCCTAACATTTTAAACTTGCAGGAATGTGAGTTCTACAACATGCTAGCAATTTTGGAGCCCAAAACTTAATAGGCACAGAATTACATCAAGTCATTTGCCATAGAGTGTAATAATTATTCATCTATAACCCTATTAGAAGGCACTAATACCTCTTTAGAGAGAAATAACATAACTAAAACCCATGCTTATAATTATATCCAGTTAAAATTATGCGTCATTTTTATCTGACTTAACAGAAGGTTCTTTGTTATTATCAATATTTTTATTTTTATTTATTTTTTATAACATGATCAGAATTCTTTTTGTACGGTTATCAGTTAATGTCCCACAGATGAGGATTTAATGTTCTCCTAAGTTTCTCTTCCTTGATGATAAATGAGATGTTTTCACATGCTATTATCATGACAAATAAAGATCTCAGCCCAACAGACGAATGGGACTTTAATAAGAACAGAACTGAAACTAGGCAACATACCTCAGGGCCATTAAAGACAGAAGGTTCATTCATGTCATTCCAAATGTACAAGGAAGGAGTAGAACCAATGTAATTCTGGAAAGAAAACCTCTCAGCCCACCAGGTTCGGATCTCCGGGTTTAACATATCAGGGTAGGACGAGGAACCAGGCCAGCACCACCCATCATAATCCTTCCCGGTGGCATCCTTCACATAATAACCCTTCTTGGTAGCCTCTTTGTGCAGGTGAAAGGACTCATCGCGCTTCATATGCGGATCCACAATTGTAACCATGTGCCTACCCTTTGCAGCCAGCTTATTCTGCATCTCTTCGGGATTGGGGAAGTGGACTCTGTCCCAGGTGAAATATTTCTTCCCGTCTGTGTGTTCGATGTCAAGCCAGAGGACATCATAGGGAATGTCAAACTCATCAAACTTCGAATCAACATTCTGAACATCTTCCTCATCCCTGTAGTTCCATCTGCACTGGTGGTATGCAGTGGCAAAATACTGTGGCATTGCAGGTTTCCCAGTAACACTAGCGTACTGCTGAACAACATCCTTTGGCCCCGGACCCACGAAGAAGAACGCATCCACAATGCCGGCCTCACTCATCCAGAGCGTATCAATCCGACCTTGAGATGAAGGAAGAGCGATCCCTGAGTCGGCATCCGAACCGGAGCCCATTACATCAATCTGCATCTCGGCGGCATTCAACCAGAAAAACCCAGATGTGCCATGAGCTTTACCATGGGAAATCATGAACGGTATCGACCCATAAAGCCCAAACGGAGAATCATGAATGTACTCGAAAACATCAAGATTAAAGAGTCGATACGGCTCGGAATCCTCAACGCTTGGGCCTTTGGTAGGCTTCAATGCAAGGCTAGAAGCATGTTCAGGGATTCCATAAACGAAATCCGCTCCATAAAACGATACATCGAAGCTAATAGATTGCGGACCGTAAGGTCTGGTATCAGTGTGCCCTCTGAAATTCTCCTCCCAATCTCCCTCCTCTTTTTTCTTCTTCAACTGCTCAAAATCGAAAAGCCCATGTGAATTCAGCGACAAAACACGATCACCACCTCGCTTCCGAACATAAACCTCAAAGGGATCGTGGCGAAGGACAGCTTCATGGTCATCCGAGAGATAAAAAACGGAAGAAGGAACAGAATCACCATCGAGCATCTCCGTCGAAACCCTCTGCAACCAAAGCTTCTTGTCATCAAACTCCCGTATAATCACATCGGGGACCTCGAATCGCTTCTTCGGCGGATCCAAGGTCGGATCCTCATCAATCTTGAGCCTCAAGATGCCATCTCCATAAACAGATAACCTAAGAATCAAGGGTTTGATGGGTTCTTGTTCTTCCTTTTGTTCCCCTTCTTCCGCCTGTCCTTCTTCGGCTTTCTTAGGGAGGAGCTTGGCGGTAAGGTCGCCGTCGTTAATGGTAACATCGGTGGCTATGAGAGAGCAAGATCCAGGTTTTCTCGACCGCGCCCTCTTGCAAAAAGGAGTTTGGTTACAGTTCCTAAACTCGTCTCTCTTCCAAGAAGAGACCGAACTCAGGTGAAGAAGCACCAGTAGTAGCAGAGACGCAGCCCCTATCGTCATCGACGCCATCGCCCAGTTGCGAATTTACGGTTGGTTAGATCATTAACAAGCCATGTTCGATTATTGATCAATCTTCTTTCTCCCCCTCTTTAATGATCCAGATGAGAAGCATTTAGCTTCAGAAAATGTCCGATACCTACCGCACACCCACGAAAATCTCCTAAACCTACTAAAACACTACCCGAACCACAGTAGCTATTTAGGCACAATGAAAATCAAGCCGTCCAATGAAGAAGGAGATTATCTTTGTCCCTTCATCATATAGACGCCGGCCCAACCTCAAGTCATTGGTTTGAAACCTTCTTGATCCAGTTATCATAACCACTGGATCTGTATAATGCTTTCAGACCTCTGCATGTGAGCCACGTGTACTTCCACACAGTTTCTAGACCATCTCTATGATTTACTACCCTGACGTGTCTGGTACGGGTAGAAAATTAGGGACGGGGATGGGCCGGTTGGCCCAAGCTTGGCCCCCAAATTGGTCTGGAAAGGCCCAGCCCAAGCTAAGCCCAACAAGGGTCCGAATTTGAACTTTTATTTAGGGTCGAGCTTGGGTTTACCTCAGCCCAGCCCAAGACCCGAACTTTTACATATGTAATATATATGTATTATATCTAATGTATTAAATATTTAAAAATTATCAATATTATATAACTTAATTGATAAAAATGTTTCTTTTTATAATAAGTATTAAATTCAAGTCCAAGTGAAATTAATCTTTCTATTACACTAAAGCAAAGGGGTAGCCCCCTCAACATTTGATATTGCTTTCTTCTTTTCATTTTAAAAGGCTATGTAGATCCCATTTTGTTCCTTTATTTCAAGTTGTTTCATAAAAAAATTAGTTTATCTATAATTTTTTAAATCACACTTCAACTTTTCCAAAGTAACTCCTTAAAACTGTCAATATCTCTTAAATTTTCATTTATTCTTTGTTTAAGGACACATCTCTTATGTAACGTTTCCTAATTAAAACAATATTAGGTATTTTGTTCAGTTTTCAAGGATGGTCATGTCATTTACTCTATTTTTTAATTCAATTTAAATTACTTTATATATATACACCCTCTATTTTTCCACACAACGTTGTCACCACCTCCTATCCCTACTCAAACTACATTATTCCATTGAACCAAAATAAATAAATAACTAAAAACTTATTTATTGTCAAAAACAGGTATGCACTTCTCTTTATTTCCTGATTTCATTTTTTAATTTTTTTTTTTTGTTTGGACAAAAAATCCTATAATTTCCTTAATTCAAATGTATTAATCTTTTTCTAAATCTCTCTTAGCAAAACGCCTCTCTAACATGTCTCATTTTTAATGGATATTAATTGAATAAAAAAATTTACAATTGTTTAATTAGTTTTTTCATCACCTTTTTTAACAATTGTCTATTATTTTTTTGTATTTTTTTTATTTTTATATTTTTTTTATATGATGCCCAAGTTTGCACAGGTTCATTCGCTAGTATTTTTTAAAATAAAAAATCATTGGAATTTAAATATATAGTTTTCTATGTTTTTAAAACCAATAAAATTTTGTCGTTCAATTAGGCTGCGTTTGGCAGACACCTATATTGTAATCATTTCATTTGAGTTTCCCAAGGTTTTTGTAGCTATAATGGGATGGTTTGTAATGAACTCATTTAGATTTGCATTGATTTGTATTTGATAACCTCAGTCATTTTATTTTATAGAAAAATCTAAGATGATTCATTACTAATTGTAGTTAACAAATCAGTATAAATTTGAATGAGTTAATTGCAAACCATCACCTCAGGGCTACAAATGCCTTGAGAAACTCAAATGAAATGAGTACATTATAGGTGGCTGCCAAACAGGGTTATTAGTTAAAGCATTAGAGATCACATGATAGGTTTAGAGTTCAAACCTATATCTCAACATTAAATGTTTTTAAAATTCATGAGCGCTCCGAAGGCTGATCAATTAATTAGTGTTGGGTCCAAGTTTAAGTTTGTTAAAAATTTAAGGGTCCAAACCCCAACCCTAGCTCGAAACTATAATTATAGGGCTGAGCCTGGGCCTACCATGGCCCAGCCCATGCCCACCCCTACAGGCAATGGGAGGTTTGACAATGCTCTCCCAATTGGCACGAAATCATCTGCGACGCCCCCTTGTGTAACGTCCCATGAGGCAAGACACAACGGGGTGGGATCCATTCACTTTTGGGATGCTCCATCACCCCCTTGTGTCTCGCCTCAAGGGGCATCACAGTCCCAATTGACTTGACTAAATTTTGCATTCTTTAATAGCCTGTTTGGCAGCCACCTCTAATGTAATCTTTTCATTTGAGTTTCTGAAGGCATTTGTAGCCATGAGGTGATGGTTTGAAATGAACTAATTTAGATTTATACTGGTTTGTTAACTACAATTTAAAATGAAGTCATCTTAGGTTTTACTATAAAATGAAATTATTTATGTTATCAAATACAAATAGCTGCAAATCTGAATATGAGTTCATCACAAATCCTCCCATTGTAGGTACAAAAGCCTTGGGAAACTCATAAGAAATGATTTTATTACAGGTGACTGCCAAACACAGCCTAAGTTGATTTCTGTCAACAATTTTTTGTTGTTTTAGATTTTCTTAAATATTTTGAACTGTAAGATTTAATTCAAAACCTATTGCCAAATTATTGAGTCTAAAGAATTCTCTGAGCACAGTATATGTGCGGTTAATTATTTGGATTGTGCATGGTTAACAATTTTGGTTCAAATTGTTAACCATGCACAATTTCGGTAATCACCTGCTACGAAATCATTTCATTTCAAATTTTCAAGGCATTTGTAGTCATAAGGTGTTGGTTCAAAATGAGCTCATTCAAATATACAGTTGATAACATATATCATTTCACTTTATAAAAAACCTAAGATAACTTCATTTCTAATTTTAGTTAACAAATCAGTATAAATCTGAATGAGTTCATTTTGGACCATCACTTTATGGCTACAAAGCCTTGAAATTTTGAAGTGAAATAATTACATTACAGGTGGCTGCCAAACAGGCCCTTAGTAATTCATGGAACCCTCATTATCTAAAGTTAATTCTGGGATCTTTGTTGTTCCAAATCAAGATTTCAACTTATTTCATTCTTGGGTTTCTCATAAACCAAATACAAAAAGCTCTCTTCTTAATTATGAACAATTGACCCATGGGCCATTGAATACAAACCATGAAATGGGTCAAACAAATGGCCAATAGTCATACAAATACCCCTAAAAGCACCCTGACCGAAAGGTCTCCATTATTATGATATGAGAATAACTAGAAAAATAAAATTGTTCTGAGTTGTGAAACTCTGGCTACACATTGTACTCAATATATTCAAGACCCGTCTAATGTGCAGAGCCGATTTTACGTCTCAGAGTAAGCCACGGTTCTCTAGTAATAGCTAGATTCCATTTTACATTCCGAGGATTACCGAGAACAAAAGCATTCTGATGAACAAAAAAATGATGGTTTTTTGACATGCCGTCTGGAAGGTCTAGGGTGTAGACCATTGTCGTAGTGACCTAGTTTGTCTATGTGCTTGGTGACTAGGTGACCCAGTTTGTCAAACGGTTCATTAGGGGATTCTTAACAAGACCTTTCATTAGGGGATTTGATGGGACTCAATGGCCGACCTTTATGCATCCCTTGTGCATCTCTAACAAAGCTAAGTTTTCAAAACATTGGGAAAACCCCTAATTGTGAGCCATAGGAGGTAGTCCAATCTCCAAAGTAATGGGATGCTCAGGTTATCTTTAAGGGTTCTGGAGCTTGAGCTAAAATTAAGTGCTGGTAGGGGACAAATCCTAGAACTACATCTCATGGTGACAAACATCAATGTCAAGCGCATAGTCCTTAATAAAGTCAGTGCTCAATCCCGATTTACTAAGTGCGCTAGAAACATCCCAAATCTTGTAGAAAGTGACCAATTTTTATACTTAGAAAGATGAGTTACTAAGAGTATTAACCTTACTTTGACCAAAATAGATATATGGATACTCATTACAAAGTTTTAAATGTCAATCTTTATCATCTATAGGATAACTCTCCCCCCCAAAAAAAAAATGAGCACAACATCTTAAAAAACTCATTTGTAGGAACACCTCATCATCTGCAGGAAAAAAAATCTATAGGATAGTCATGAGAAGGGAGACACTTAAATGAAATTTTCATGTTTCCACATCAATTAATCTTGGCTTGTCTTGAGACAGATGAAACTATGTCTGTCAGGTTAGGTATCCAAATAATTCATGGTTTGTTTACATTGAACCTTGATTTGCAAATTGAGTGTCCACCAAACACAACTTCCAAGTTTTTAATAGTCTCATTCCCCTCGGCATTATGGAGGTCACTCATTTTCAAAGCCTTTTTAGTGAATATGGGTCAATCAGATTCTCATTTGCCTTACAAAATATATATTAAAAAAAAAAAAAACCTTAATGTTAGTAGTGTATAGACTCCTCACATGAATCTGTTTTAAGTGTGTAAACCTAGAATTCACATCACATGCTTGTACTTCAAGCATCTGAAAACTAGAATACCCATTAATGGTTATTGCGGCATAGGCTTTGTCTATATAGGTATTTCTTAACCAAGCAACTTCCTCCTCTATGAATGAGAGGGTAACATAGTTTAATTCCTTAAAGAATTACTTAAAACACATCTACTTTTAGATTTTTAGGAGTCGGACCTCCTACCAAATAATAAATCCACGCTATCATACATTTAGATTCATAATTCAATACCAAGTAGCATCATTGTGTGTTTTAACAACAATGAAATACTTTCCATTAGGATTTTATACCTCTAATATTTTATGACCCTTTTAATCTCAAAACCTCTGTGAGTGTCGGGATTTTATACCTCTGAACAGCACCATCCCACGGCCTCAATGGCTGGAGTTGTAGAATGAGGGGAATCATCCTAATGTGTGTGATTTTGTCTATTAGTTTCATGTGGGTTTGGAGTCGCTACTAATCAATGAGGGGTGACTAGACACCTTGTTTAGGGTTCTCCCTATTGGAGGCCCTAATAAACATCTATGCTTGGTCTAACCAAAGTGCGGAGGAGGGTTCGGGGGTTCAATTATGATTGAGGAAGGTTTTAGGCACCTTGACTGCCATAAATAGTATGGTTGCATACTGGTCCCGTCAGTTCAAGTAAAGGATGAAAGAATGTAATCCGGTGGTCTTAGCCTCATTCTCTTTAAGTGATTCACAAAGGAGAGATTATAGCCCTCCTTATGATGCTACTGAATAGCATTTATGAATTCTTAAGAAGAATGAACCATTCTTTATTGTGTTGTCATGAGCTAATCTTTGGGTGTATAAAGTGGTAGAGCTTAAAGTCCATGGCTCTTGCTATTGTTGATTAACATATATAAATATTAACAAATGAATAAAAGGAAAATCCAATCTCACAATCCATGGAACTCCACTTTTGGCTACCTTGAACTGTATATGCATGAGATTTTTCCTTTCCTCACTTCACTTTCACTTAACAAACCACCCAATTCTACTATACATTGTGTGTACTAGAATTTAAAGGACCATGGGAAACACATTTGAGCCATTTTTTGGGTCATCACACAAGATTTAAAACTCCCAGAAGCACCATGTTGAAGTTAAAAGGTATTATAATCATTTTAGATGGGGCAATTGTTCAGAGGACGTAGGGGTCAAGGGGTGGTCCTCTGGACAACCGCCAACCAAGTTTTTATCATGATTTAGGTAGCCATTTGAAGGGCCGGACCCAAGAGAAAAATGAGGTCACAGTCCTTCGAACAACCTCTGGCCCTTTAGGTGGCGGTTGTTCAACCGCCCAACATGGGGAAAGCGATCGTCTGAATGATTTACAAAGCTTGAACAAGGAATTCTATGAAATAATCCTATATCTATGGAATAATACTAAGATATTCATAAATCTACATCTAATGACATGCTTCATCTAGAATTTAAATCATTCCATGGAGAATTCAAACAAGATCAAGCCATCCTAGCATGGATTCTAACAACAAATATGTCATATGGCAATCAAGCAAAGCAATAATAGATATATGCATGAACTGTTCTAGGGGTGGCAATGAGCCAAGCTAGCTCTAAGCTATCCTAATCATGAAGAATCTCACATAATTTAATGAAAGTGAGATATTTACAATGGAAATAAGCTAGCTTCCTTTTCCCTTGATCCTCTCCTTTGATTTCCTCTTGGGCTCCTTCTTGAGATGAGGATTTTTTTTCTCTAAATTTAGAGGAAGAATCTTCAAAGATAGTAGTGAAATCTTCAAACTTAGTAGATAATTCTTCAAAGCTAGTATAAATTCATTTTTTGAAGGGGGGTTCTCTAAATTTGGATAAATTTTAAATTATGATTTTCTAAACTAAATTTGAGAGCCCATTTACCCTTTCATTATAACGTTACAATGGATTTTTGGTCATTTGGATTTGGGGTATAATTATAAACAAGAGAAAGAAGATATTCCTAGGGAATTAAATTACGGCTTAAGGGTACTTTAGGAAACCATGGGAAGAAATATGCCAAACATATTTTTTCATGCTATGGGTTGTTTGGATATTGCCTCAACCATTACCAATAATGGGTTTTTGGGAAATAATGCATTTTCTTGGGTTCATGTTTGGATAAAACCTATTTCTTTAGAAAAATACATTTTTTGCAAAACTGGTTATTGGTTCAAAGTTTTTGGCAAACTTGTGGAATTAACCTTTGTATTGTTTGGAGCCCCTTGGAGGGCCTTATTCGCTATTTCAATCTTTCTGCACCCAAAAATTTGAGGATTTGGCGAGAAGAAGATATGATCCTTGTCAGACCAAATTATGGTTCTAACAACCTCATTTGGTTTTTACGGCTAATGTCCAACCACATCACAAAAAAAAAGATGGTGGCGACTACTCAACGTGAGTTGAATCCACAAAAACAAGCCTCTTTATAAGGACACGTGAAAATCAAGTCCCATAAACTTAAAAAAGTTTTCATCGTGATATCTGTATAACTTTTCAAAGGAAGCTGAATCATGACAGTCCAAGATGCAAAAGCGTGTAGTCTTATCTATTATCGGTGTTCAGTATTTTACAGTGTTAGAAGCTTGTAAAAAGATATTGTGGATGAAGCAAAATTTTCATAATTTAAGTTTAAAAGTAAGAGAAGTATGTTATTCAATATCACTATTAAAGTTACATCCACTTGAGAAAGATTACAAGTTTTCTTTTTATATTGAAGCACAATGATGTGCAATACAATTAGACATGAGATATTTTAGAAACATGATTGTAGCAACTTGAGAATAACTACCGATAAGAATGCATTAGATATTATGATGAAACTTTACCTAAAAAGAAACATGAGCTATGTAAAACTAGGGTAAGCTTACAGATTATTTTGCTTTGGGTGGATCCCTGAAAAATATTTGAAAGGGGGAGATTGTTGGGGTTCCCTTCTCATGTGAAGGTGATACCCACTTATTTATTGGCATGTACACAATGGTGTGCCTTTTTGTATTAGAAAGAGGCCTTTAACGCTTTATTTAACACTTGACCATTTGATGCAAGAGATTTTTTGATAGGAAGCAATTGGTAGGGCTCCATAGAGGCCACAAATTATGAGAGTATCTTACGGTTTTTCTTTTCAAGTCTTTTCTTGAATAAGGCTTAATAGCCAAGTGTAAGACATGTATCCTTGAGGGGGGCAACAATCATGTTTTTTTCTGATAACTTTTTTCATTTATTAATTTCTAAAAATAATAAATTATGAATTGTTCGATCTTAGGATTATGTAGTAATTTTTGTGATGAGTTTTTAGCAAGTTAGGAATTATAAAAGAATGGATATTTAGGAAAAAAATATATAGGTTTATAAACCCAAGCTTTTATATTTTGTTTAAATATGCTAACCTCTACATATGAAGAGGACATTTTTTTTGGATTAGAAGTGTTCTTTGTGGTGTGCGACTGGCCTCCCAAAGATTCTTCTTGGTTAAGATTGGGCCGCCTAAAATCTCTTATAAGGTTGAGGTTGGGCCTCCATAAAACGCCTTTCTTTTTTGCTTCATTTTCTTCTTCTTCTTCATTTTATCATCTACTTTCTTCTATATTATTGCTCTGAGTTTTAAGAATTTTGGAAGAAATATCTCTTTGTTTTTCACCAATCTGTTAGGCATTGATCATAATCTAAGGAGGCTATCGATTGATGTTCAAACTTAGGAATTTCTGGCTTAACTCGTGGCTGGAGAACAACTTCTATTGTAAAGTTATAACAATGATTTGTTGTTGCTGAATTTAAGGCACGTTGTTGGGATTCTATCCAAGACATGGACTATTTGAAGCTCAAGTTCTAGAACAATTAACTCCTATAGTGTTTGTTACTATATGTTCATGTGGAATATTGTTGAATAGATAAGTTTTTGATTCTACATCGTCAGTAAATTTATTAGGGTCAAATTTGGTGCCGTCTCATTTGGCATGGGATGAGAAAAATGTAAGAAAAATAATTTTTATCCCCTAATTGGTTTCAAACCTAAATAATGAAATGAGAAAATTAAGGTTATTATAGGAAATTAAATCACAGGTTTAATAACACACCAATTAGGTGCGATTAAATAGGACAAGAAAAATTAAGAAAACAAGGAACACGATTGGAAAAAAAGTATTGGGCTCTATAACCGTCGACTGGAATGAACAAAACGAGATCTCCTACCTCCTCTGCAAGATTGTCTTTAGGTAAAATTCACTCTCCCTCATCGCTCTTCTCCTTATCTCTTATCACTATGCTCTCCATCTATCTCTTTGTTCCTCTATGCTTAGATATGTATTTTTGTTCTTCTGCATAACTTCTCTTAATCATTTTCTATTTTCTTGCCACTTTCTCCCAAACATCTCTCTCTAATCCTAGTGAAAGATGAGAAGTACAGGAGTATAAGAAACAAACATCTATTTCCTTCACTTACTATACGATCACAAGAAGAATTCTGTCTAAATTCTTAAAGATCCTTTTATAATTATTATTGGTTTTTGATGATTTAGTAGAAATGGGGGATTGCTAAGTCCATTTGATAGTTTTAACTTTCAGCATATATGGTTTTTTATTAGACTTGTAGTGAACTTATGGCATAGAACAATCTTACTTTGTCTTTTTCTCTATTTTTCTTCTTCATTGGATCTTCATACTTGAGTCTGGAAATTAGGGTTTTACCTAAGGCTTTTGCAATTTCTGGTTTGATCATTTCTAAACCTCTAATACTCTTTATATTTATTTATTTCTTCTTTTGTATTAGTTTGGCTATGTTGCATGTTAATTGTATGTTGATGATGATCTGTTTACTGTATTGTTCTATCAAGAAAGCTATCATAATGAATTGATCAAGATATGATAATCTTTTATTTTGTTTTGCCTAATGGTATATATGGAAAGTTAAATCTATATAAAAATTGCTAATACAAATTTGGAATTTTATGGGATGCCTTTGCCTTGGGTTCCCATCTTATTGGTTGCCATTAGTTAGACAAGGTTGGTGTGGAAAAGAGAACTTAATGGCCCCAATGTGGCACTGCCATCAAAATTTAGCTGGAACTTGTTGCAATGACAAGTGAAGAATACACAAAGTTCTACCACTCTCTTGTTAAGGTAAATTTTTGTGGCATAGAACACAATAATTTAGTATTTTGTGACATACTTTAGGTTTCCAAATAAAGATTTCTTCATCAATGTACATTCTCTTTTGTACACTAGGAATTTAGTGATGGAGATCCTTTTCTTAGAGCCACTTTACTATTGAAAGTGATGTAGAGTTCAAGACTATTCTGTTTGTCCCTCATAAAGTTCATCATGATCTGTACGAGAGCTATGACACCCACAAATCTAACTTGAAATTATATGTTAGACATTTTTTTTTCTTCGATGAATTTGATGTAACTTTTGCCAAATTACCTAAACTTTTAAAAGGTAACAATCTTCTATTCAAACCCATAATATTGGGTTCTGTGAAACAAGATACATATTTAGACTAGGTTGCAAACAAGATATTATCAAGAAGAGACTTATTTGTAAAACTAATGGATTCATTTTCACCTTGCAAGTGCCCTTGAAGTGCTTAGAATCCTTATTTACAAGCTTAATTTTGTACCATGCATTATTTTAATCTTACTTCTCAATTATGTTATTTCTCATCCCCCCCCCCAAAAAAAAAGTTCTCAATTATGTTATGTGATTAATTTACTCTCCTTCTTTTTCATTGAAGGGATGCCAATTTTCCCTTCTTCTTTTTTCCCTTCGGCTATGTTTGTTTGCAAAGATTTTGATAGAAAATGAAAGAAAATGTGAGAAAATAAGTTTTTTTTTTCTTTGGAAAAAGTTATGTTTCACAATTGGAAAAGGATCTCCTACACTTACATTTGTATGTGAGGACATGAAGGAATAGAAAAATTGGGTGTAGGAGATACTTTTCCAATTGTGAAACATAACTTTCTATGAAGAAAATTTTTATTTTCTCACACTTTCTTCCAGTTTCTATCAAAATCTTTGCAAACAAACAAAGCCTTATGGTGATGATGGGGTTTGAGGAGACCCTTTTTGGTAACGCAATTAGCTATTACATTGCTTATGTGGATGGAAAAATAACTATGTATATTAATGAAAGAGACGATAGTTCTAGAGAATTTATGAGGATGATCTATGGTTAATTAAAATCAATGCTTTAAAAAGTTTATTTATAGTCTTTCCGCAATAAATCAAATAATAACTAATAGTATCATGCTGCAATTTTTTTTTCTAGCATTGTCTTCGTGGAATTAAATGTGGGAACAAGAGAAAAGAGAGGTAGGTCGGGGGCATGGACATGGTTCTTCTCTCACGGGTCTTGTCTTTTGTCTCGTCATAGCTTTAGTCGGCCTCCTCGTCTACTAGGTCATTCAAAATGATAGAAGAACCTTTTTTATTTAAATAAATTTGTATCCCTTTTCAATTTGTTATTAGGTTTCTGATTTAGTTATTTGTTTCCATCTATAGTCTCTTGTAGTTTAATTACATATTGTTCATCGAGTCTCATATGTTCATATTTGCAACATAAGGTGGAAATTTATGAGTTTTTTTTTTATTTTATGCAAAGTATCTTTTTTTTTTTTTTTTGTGTATCTTTTGAGATTTTTTAACCTTATGTAGCTTGATGTACAAAAAAGAGTGTTACAAAACAACTGCTTCTTTAGATGTTGTTTGTTTTGAATTTAATCACCTTACGGCCTCTGTTTCCATCTATTAGAGAATTTAGCAAGCCTGAAAAATATATAATTCTACATATTAATAGTTTTAATTCTGAGATCAAACTTTATTAGGAGCCATTCTTTTTAATTATTTGTCATATGAGACATACCAAAATATTTCCACCTTCAGTGTGTAAATTAAGAATTTGTTCTTTATATTATTACACACTTTGATAGTAGGTTGACCAAATTACTTAAAGGATTTGATAAGGGTTGCAGCTCTATGATGCCCAATTGGCCAAAACCTCACCCGAATTTTACTCATCCAATTGGTACTCCTATGCATTGGTCCCTCTTTCAAAACCCATGAAGTTGGATTTTGATGGAGACCAATGTTAAATTTAGTACCACTAGTATAGGAAAGTTATCATTTCTTTTTTACTTATGCAGAAGTTTATTCTATTGTTGAATACAAGAATGAGAGTTTTATGTTTTGTTCTGATTTTTTTATGAGTTTTCTTGTGTATTTATGCAAAACTTGAGGTGGATCCTACAAAAACCCTCAAGTCTAAAGAAGGTGAATTGCTAATAATCCCATAGGAATCATGTAACCTAATTGCATAAAGTGTTGCAAGACGCAAAAAGAAAAATGGAAATGGTGGCTAAGGAGAAGATGTAGATGCTCAAAAAAGCTCATCTAGCTCTTAAGGCTTGAGATCGTGAGCTCAATGACAAGGCTAGGGACATGGTGGTGCTAAAGATGGAGAGGTAATCTATGCTGAATTTTGGTTCCATATGAACATGGTAGAGCACATTTAGAATGATGTACCTCTAAATTGATTGAAAATTCTCTTTTTTATCATCTTTTGGAAATCCCTCTTTCTTGTAGACTGAATTTAGTTAATTACTTGTTAAAATTTACATACCAAATTTCATAGTTTGTGAAAAATTACCCATTCATTTAAAATGGTTTTATTTATGTTTTGGGGATTTATACTTCTCCGGATCTAGTAAACCGACTCCATTAATTACATCTTCATATAAGAGGGGGGGACCTCTAATTAAGGCATATAAGAAAAATGTAAAGATAAAAGAAAGCTTCGTGATACTTGTAAAATGTATTGTACACAAGATTATTAAAATTATCACGTTATTGAAGATATTCTTGATTTCCATCCTTTGTCGTAGCTACTTGATTTCCTAGAAATTGGGTTGCAAAACTTGGAGCTTATTGAAGGAGACAATAACTCGAGCACTTGGAAAGAAGATTCAAAGATTAGGGATCGAAGATCCATCCTCATGTGTCAAACCTAGTATTTATAAGAAATTTATGATTTTTACTGATTTTATCCGCAGTTCTTACGTATTAAGCTTTATCTTCAATATATTAAGCTTTTTCATAGTCTTAACATTCTCTATAGATGGGTGGCCATATGGCTTGATTCATTTTTCATGGATGTGATGATGTGTTGCATATATATGATAGGCCTTATTCTTTATGTGATAAAATTTATCCTTAATGGTTTAGGTTATCCCGTTGTAGTGTTTGAACTCATATGGACTCTTAAATTCTATGTAACTTAAACCGTATCTCTGTGTATAAGCTAGATTTGGTATATACCTTTGACTTTGTTTGATATCATTTCGAAATCTTGGGACCTACCATGTGTTAGTTCTAGATGCTTCATTTAATATTTCGGGGGTGATTTTGGTCCCTGCGAATGAATTTTATCCATGTGAATGAATTTCATCTACACTGCTTATATTTTTCTAGCATATGTCTTACATAGGTATAGCCACATGTCATGCTTTTAGCTGGTTTTTGATGGCTTCAAAATGGAATTTCACTTGACATGATTGGTAGACAACTTTCTCTTTTGATGAGATTAAATTTGTGGCAACAATAGGTTAAATCCATTTTGGTTAGCATATTGGAATTTAATGGAATAGATCTTGTTTTATCGCCTTTCCATTTCACAAAAGTTTCCTAATATTTAGATGTCTAGAGTGATGATCCTGATCAAGCTTTTGACATTTTCTTGAATTTCTTCCCTTTTATTATAATAACTTTTTTTTATAGGGGAATAAAAAAAAATGTAGATTCTAGTTGATAACAATTCCTTACCTGTTGTCATGAACCTGTTAACTCATACAAGGGAATTAATGTTCATCTTCTTTCAGTTCATCTGGGAAGCTTGAAGACTCATAGTTCTCAAGCTTGGAGTGGCCACAATACAACATATATATTTGGGATGATTTCAACTGTTAGCAAATTATTTGTGGATATGGTGTTTGAAAAATAGTCATTTATCATTCTCTTAGTCAACAACCAAGAATTTTTTCAGATCTAGAAACTAGTAAAGTTGAGCTCTATGAGTTTCACACCTTAACAATGTGTTCGTTGCTAATTTTTTGTTTATATTCTTATTGATGTGTTTTATTATTTCCAAACTCATGTTGATGTCCTAAAAATACACTTGAGAATAAGAAATTTGATGCATGGGATTGATCTGAAGAAGATTGCAAAGAAGATGAATGGTTTATAACTCAATGTATGTTTCACCCCATACAAATGCAGTCTTGTATCTCGATTTTTACCATTCTTTATTGTTAGTTAATCTATCCATTTTAGGTCAATTTGATAGAAACCAAAAAATTTCATTTAATTTTTAATATTAATGTTTCTAAATACCTATGGTTAATCGCTTCTTGTTCCATTTTTCAAGATATATTTCAAAGTATCCACTATATTGGTTACTTTGGATTGTTCTTTTTCTACAACAATGGTATTTTGAAAACGGGTTGGCTTGCTATCAATATCATATGTTATATAAATGATCTAGTGAATTCCTTGACAAGGGGACTTGTTCTTCCTCTCTCTTTCAATAAAAATATTTATAATAGAATATGAGCAAAATATGAATTATTGTTTTAGTGATGATAAATAGAACCTTCTTTTAAATTTATCATCTTAGTGCAATGTGAAGTAACTCAATAGTCCTTTTGATCATAATCCATTAATTAAAATTATGGTAACCTTTGGGGGCCAACTCTACCATTTTATTTGTTTACTTGAAGTCTTTTATTTTTCTTTATAGGTGGTGTGCACAAAATTGGATGTTTGCTCAGAAGGAGATGAGAGTTCATGTGACAAGATAATTTTGATATGACGCTAGCCAATGTCACAAAGAAGAATACTAAGATGAACATGTCTTAGAGAAAACTACTGAAGTAGTCGTCTTATTGTTCTTTAAGGTGGATTTGATATTAAAATATATATATATATATATATATATTTCCCACACTTGAATGGCGTTTTATTTTTTAGGAAGCAATGGTTTTTTGGTCGTGCCTTAGCTTTCTTTACTCATCTAAACCATAAGTTTTAATTGCATTAAACATATGAATCATCTTCTTGTCATAATTGATTCATATGTGATGCCTAAATAATAATATTTTTAAAATTAGGTCATGTGATACAACTAAATGCCCAAATGGGTGTAAATTGACTTTGGAAGACCTCGCTAGATAACAAAACCCAAAATTCCAAAACCCATTGTGTCAATAATTACATCTATTGATTCATAGTAAATCAATGATTTACATTGAGATTTTACTGATAAATGCCACGAGAATGGTTTGATTGACCATGGAATGGATGAATTACAATGGTGGATAGATCTCATAGAAGTTTATTTGAAGGAAGTTGAGGACAATTCCAAGGAGTCATGAGGTGGTGCCTAATGGTACCATTATCATATTGGTTGCAAGGAATTTTCTTTATAGTGAGGCAGTAATGGAAATCCCCTCTAGGTTTTCAAGTGTTTTCTTATATCATTTCATTTACGGATGCTAAGGCTGGTTGATGGTTTGTCAAATGAGAGAGAGAGAGAGAGAGAGTCATGCATCCTACCTAGTTCAAATAATTTCTATTTCGAATTGGGAGAAGTTTTGTGAGTACCAATTATTATGAGACCCAATGCCTAACATGATAGAGGAGAGTGTTTCAATAAACGTACAAGATTAGTACCAAATAAGTCATCCATTTTTATATTACTAGAAGGTGCATGTTGACATGCTATTCCATTTTGCATGCATTAGTTGTGTACGCTACAAGGGAAATTCCTAAAAAGAAAATAGAATAAGATGTTTTACTTAAACCCAAAAATACAAAGAGGATTTCCTCTTGCAAAAAAGTGTCTCGTGAATCTCTTACACCAGGCATTGGGTGAAACGTGGCAAAAAAAATGTCCAACATTGGGTGCAAGAAGTGGTGATGACCCTTTTTTTCCATGTCACTCAGTGTTTGGCACAAGAACTTTTTCGCAAGAGGAAATCCTCTTTACCACAAACAATATAATTTTCTTACACATTTTTCTCAATGCAACTAATCAGCTAAAGCTAGATTTCTCACATATTTTCTTAGTATAACCAATCAACAAAATAATTTATGAGAAAAATAATTATTTTATTTTATTTTATTTTATTTTCTCATCTAATCTAGTGAGATGACAACCAATCGTAATCTTATGTTCTTGTTTTTTTGGGTGTATGTTCTAACCTATTATATCTATACATATGATGTTCTAATAGTTTTAATCTATTTTCTCATTAGTACTATTTTTTGGGTTGTCATTTGAGGTTTTAATTTTTCATTCTATTATAGATAAAAACATTCACATCATTTTCATTCATCTTGTCATATTTATTATTTTATTAGGTCTATCTTCTATCTAAGTACTCATAGTTTAAATTTGAGTTTATTTACTTTTATAAACTGCTATCATCCTATTTAGCATGAGATTTGGTGTATCGATACTTCCATATACCATATAATCCTACAACATTTCAACTCTATTTTTTGTCCTAATTTTTCTAGATTTGATTGTCCTAAGTTTTATTATTTTAGCTATCTTATTTCATAACCTTGTTGTCATTTTTAAGACGGAATTAGATCTATAACTTATAGATGGGTTTTTTCTCTAACCTATCTCTACCAAATTGGTATTAGAGCAAAACAAGGTCCTTATTGCTTGGTTTTTGCCCTAGATCTAATGGTGAACCAATAATGAGTTGATGATTTAGGTGGGAGATCTCCAGGAAAGAATATATTGTATGGAAGAAATGATAGGTATTATTGAAGAGAGGATACTCTCTTTGGAAGGATACATGTAGGAACTTATCAAATGAGTGCCCTCTTAACCCCATGAACAAGTAATGTGGCTTATCGACATTATGAGTAACTAAGATGAGTACCACCATAACACTTTACTATGGTCATAAGATTGAAATTCTTAATTCTCAAGTGAAGAAGAGCTAGAGGTATTCTTAGATTGGCTACTTGCAATTGATAAGTTCTTCCATTTGAAGCCAATATAGAAAGATAACAAGGTGTTACTAATTACCAACCGATTGTGAGTGTTGGCAACTACTTGGTGGGATAACCATATTTCTTAATGTCTCTGAAGGAGCAACTTCCTATAGTTACTCGGGATGGAATAAAGATCTCTATGGGAACTTGCTTTATGCCTTTATTTTACCTTCAAACCCTCTACAATCAACTCAACAATCTAAGGCAAGAAAGTAAAGACATGTCTTCACACACAATTGAATTTGATAAGCTTACTTTATGAACTCAATTGGAGGAGCCAATAAAGCAATAGGTTGCACGATACTTGAGTGGTGTGTAGGATATAATTAAAATGGACCTAGTGCATCTTTCTTTCTTTTTTTTCTTCACACATTCCCTATAGTCCAAAGCTATAATCAAGCAATTGAAGAGGGGTGAAGACCAAAAGTTTACCATGCTTGAGCCTTCCAAACCAACACTGGAGATCTGTAGAATTCCTAAGCCATGGAAAGATTTTAGGTGACATGGTGCAACTTGCTACAAGTGTGGATTGCTTAAGAATCTTTTTAGAGACTATCCTAGTGAAAAGAGGTTCTTTATGAGTACAAAAAGGTATAAGGAGCCTATGCTGCTTGACCTAAACAATGGTGTGAAAGAGATAGATCTAGCAGTTATAGAAGGACTTCTCCCTAATAGATTTGAGTTTGACAGTGATCTTGATCAACAACATTATAATGCTACCATCAAGCACACCCCTAAACTATGCATGAGGTTGAAACACAAGAAGCTTTCTACAATTGAAATGGAATTATTCCGTCATTCTAGATACATTTATAACAACAAAATGAGTAACGTAGCTTACATTGTGGTAGGCAATGAATTTATAGTAAATCTAATTTCTTATTTGTAAAGTCATGATGTAATTTGTCAATTTCATTCCAGGTCTAGGTGATAGGCTATGCATGTTATGTATAATGAGTAAGCCTATGAGTGTCCAGTGTGGAGACCATCGCCAAGGTAAGGAAAAGGTTCAAGGGCTACAAGCAAAGGCATATCAAGCAAAGAACTCAAGAAGTGCTAAGGAAGGGCCAAGTCACCATCCCTGAGCCTGAAAGATAAATCAAGTATAAAACCAAATGGATGTTATGTGGCTGATCTTAGAGACCCTCAAAGACTAAGGTTTGACCCTACGAAGGCCTAAAGACCAATATATGGCCATAGATGCAATTGCTCAAAATCCCTCAAGTGAAAAAAGAGTTAAGTAAAAATGGATATATCAACTTAAAACGACCATAACTTTTAATCATGTTGTCCGTTTGAGATCCACAAGTACTCAAAATGATCGGCTCGATGATAAATTTTTGAATATAAAAGTACAAGTTCTAACTAGTCACAAAAACCTTGACTGGTGAAAATCTAAACTTTAACGACTAGTTTTTTTATCGTATTTTGTCCATTGGAGGTCATAAGGAGCCTTGGCTCAAGCCTATAAGAAGGGGATTAGTCCCAAATAATGGACCACCATATCCTACACATATTAGAAACATTCTTGAGCATTCTATTTGGAAAAATCATTTGAAACACTTTATATGAGGTGTTCTTAAGAAAAATAGATAAATCTACCTAAAGATAGGAGAGAATAAGTCTTGGGGAGCTAAGGATTGATAAATTTATCCATCAAAACTTGAAAAAAATCCCTTGGAGCATTCAAGGAGCCTTAGAGAGCAAGAGTCCAACTTAGAAAATCTCATAAAGAGCTCTCTACATCTGGTGTGAAGACTTTGTCACATTTTTCTATTGAGAGGTTGAGCACCACAACCAAATAACCATTTCTTCCATCATTTAAGTACGTCTGCCAGAGACACCGAACATGAAAGCTTCCACTGAAGCCACCGGAAGCATAGTTGAGAGTTCGTCAAAGACACTAAACTAGTGAGCACTTACCGGAGACACCAAGTGCAAGGTTACCTTTACCGGAGATACTAAAGGCAATGTTTTGTTGATGTCCCTTGTAATAGTTAGGAACTAACTATTAATAAATTCAACATGACCCCAAAGTGGGCATTGGAAAGTGGCCATAGGCCAGTGTACTGAACCACTATAAACACTAGTGTCTTTGTTGTTGCATGTTTCGTGTATTTGTCCTTTAATTTCCATATCATATTTGAACACAAACATCTAGGCTTTAGTTAAATTTTCAAGTTGGACTAATTAGGCACACTTGCATATTTGAATATCTTGTGGGAATATAAATTTGCAAATCATAGCTAATTGATCACTTTAGGAGTTCACTCATAGCGCTAAACTTAAGTGATCACATTGTCGAGTAATTGGGATTAAATTGAAATAACTTAATTGGGGAAATAATTAATTCAAAAGAATTCTACAAAAGTTGTAAAATTCTATTCACCCCACTCTACGATAAACCAACATAGAATTTCATTATTAGATGGTGAGGCTTCTATAGTTTAGTAACATAGGGATAAGTAGATCCTTTGTCATATAAGGCTTCAATTTAGGGTGTAGAGAAGTGTTGGACCAAGTGGTTTATGTTACATTTTGCATGGGGAGCTTTCATGACATAACAACTTATTACGTAAGAAACTTTGACATGTGATATCCTCTACTAGGAAGACCATGGCACACATGAGAAGAAGGTGCTATAAAATGCCATAGCCAATTTTATTCAAGACTAGCTACCAAATACCAATTTAACCTGCCATTATTAATCATTGGAGATGATGCCTATTTGAAAGCGAGGAAGTTCTCTAACAATTGAAAGTGTTAGTAAGATGTGACATATTCAAGATCCTTCAAACTTACAATTTGTGGGCGATTTTTTTTTTTTTTTAGGAGCGGGTGGGGGGGGGAGAAGGGAGAGCTATGTTGTTGATTATATTGGTTTATTTTATTTTATTGCTAAAATAGTAAAGAATAAATTGTTAGTTTTGGGATATTTAACAAGTTTTACCATTTGAGTATTTAGTAAGTTAGGACTTAGAAATAGGGGATATTTGGTGGGGGGTGGATATGGGTTTCTAAACTCAAGATTTTGTATTCGATTTAAGCACACCAACCCCTACATATGAATAGGAGAAATTTATTTATTTTTGAATTAAAGTGTACAAGTGGATCTCCTTGAATTCCTTTTTGGTCAATGCTAGGCCTCCCAAAATTGCTCTAGGGTTGAGTTTGGGCCTCTTTGAAACTTCCTTATTCTTCCTTTTCTCCTATACTTTATTCCATATTATCATTGTGATTTCAAAGAATTTTGAGTGGAAATCTCTATTTCCCACCAAGCTATTGGACATTGATCATCATTTAAGGAGACCATTGATTGATGTTCAAATCTAGGAGTTTCTGTCCTAACTCATGATTGGAGAACAATTTCTAGCCAAATTTTAACCAAAATTTGTTGCTGTGTTTATGGTATGTTGTTGAGATTTTATCCAAGAATTGGATTGTTTGAAGCCCAAGTTCTGGAACACTCAACACCATGAGTGCTGCTTTATGGTGTATTGCTAAATGGATGAGTCTCTGATTTTTCCATCATTAGTATTCTATTCTGCTTTTATTTTCTCGACAAAATGAATGAAAGGGATGTGAGTTATTTTCTATCTAAGTACTCAGATTTTAAGTATGAGTTTATTTACTTTATAAGTTTTTAGCATCTTCTTTGTTTTGAGATGTGGTGGGTTGATCCGTTCATATAGCTCATAATCCTACAATTTTTTAACAAATTCTAATGTGTTTAACTTAAGCCTTCATATACCCTATCTTTTAATCCATAATTTTTTTTTTCAAATTTGATTCTCGTGAGTTTTATTACTTTAGCCATCTTATTTCATAGCCTAGTGTTATCACTTTTACGACTAAATTGGGTCCATAACCTACAGGTTGGTTTATCCTATAATCCATTTACACCACCCTTTGGTTGTTTTGGAATTGAAGGAAAGAATAGAGAGATGGATACAATATTGTCTCTTGATCAAAATTAAAGTTAAAAGATTAGGGTTGAAAGGTGTGGGTGTTCTCTTGGTTTAAAGGAGAATAAGGTGCATATTTGTTCTCTTACTGATTATTTGTGTTTGTGTTATCAACACTATTTTTATAATTACTAGCTTGTTGATTGAAATTATTGTCTATTTTTTAATGGTGAGAACATTTAATTATTGTAATTTATTTTGTAGTTCACATTTGTAAGGTGAGTTAAATTAACTTCTAAGAACTATGTACTTCTCTTGATTTTGTCATCCTCTATTTTCAGCATGTTTTGTTAGAGGAGATATCTTATATTTCCATTGTTTTATATAGTAGTTTTTTTGTAATCCGTTCCATGATTTTCCCCTATACATTGAATATTTTTTCATGTAAAAATTTTGATGTGCTTTGATTATCTTTTGCTTGGTTATTGATGATTTGATCTTGTTACTATTTTTCCATATGAGTTGTTTACTTTTTTTATATATCTTTTTTGATTTGTAAATAGGCATGAAAGTTTGGGGTTTTCACAATAAAGTGGTACTGAGCCAATGTACTATTTTTTGTGTGTAAATTATTGAGACAAACATAAGCTAAATAATTATCCTAAACAAATATAATTGGATGATCTAAAAAGTTAAGATGAAAGATCTTTTAAATTTAAGGACTTGCATACACTTAGAAATGTGAGACAAGCCAAAAGATATGCCTTATAATGAATGGAAAAAAGTTTAAAAAAAAACCATTGGTTTTATCCAACAATGTTTAGATGATAATGGTTTTCCTCATGTCTCTACCAAAACTTTAACATTCTCCTTAGAAGACATTTGAAGTGCAGTGTGAGAAAAACCATCAACAACAAAGCTTTCTTAATCCAAAAGCTAGCATATTTAAAGTATAAAGAAACAAGCTTGATAGTAGGTACTTGAATAAGACACAAAGTATTGTTAATGAAAGTGGTGATAGTTAATGAGCTTTAAACCCTTAAATTTCTTAGCTTGTTGCCTAAAAGTTGGGAGAATCTCGTGTGTTTTTAAGTAAATTTATCCTAGATAGAATTACGATCATGAGTTTGATTACAAATAGTCTGCTGAATGAAGAAATGAGAATAAAAACCTCCATACTATTAAATCACAATTAGAAAATTAAGGTTTAAGGCCCAAAATATAAACAATTGCTTAAGTCGAAAAAAGTAAGTCAAAACTAGGAAGAATCATATGTTATCATTGTCAGAAGAATAAGAACATGAAATAAGAGTGTTGAAACCTTAACAAAGAGTAATATATAATGATTTAAATGATCTAGATAAATAGATAAGTCTCATGATTTAAATGTTATATAATTTCATACTCTTTATTTGTCCATGTTATGAGTTTATTTTATTAATGTCACATAAAATATTAATATAAGATTACTTAGGTGACATTATAGAAATACCATGTTGATGATTAATGAACCACTATTGTTATACATGGGCTTTTAATTACCCTATATGTCTGAGCTATAGATGATAATTAGGCATTTCATTCTATGATGGCTAACACATGTGCCATGCTATTTTACATGGTAGAGTTGTGAATTATCGGGTTAATGAACCCTAAGTAAGCATGTGGATGAATTTAACAAGTACCTACATTGGGCAAGATCAAACAAGAACACCCCATGGAATAATCATTGTCAAGATGTAAGAATAGTTATTGTATTTGGGAATTTATCCTTATATCTTAGTGTGTTATCATTTATGATACATGTAGCTATGATATTTCCAACCAATAACTCCTTACCAAAGACTATGTCTTAACATGTCAAGTTGTATATTATAATATATAAAACATGAATGTTTACCATGGACTCCAACACTTTGAAGTTGAGAGATTATATTCATGATATCTTCTCAGAAGCATTGAATTCAATAAATTCAATCACTAAAATATTTTTCACTTTTTTCTTCAACTATTAACAAAAAAAAAAGGTTTTTTAAATAAAATATTTTAAATATACTTGAAATATATTTAAAATTAGTTTTAGGAGCCCTACCAACCAAATATAATTGTGAATATTGATTTACATTAGCTACTATAGTACTAATGATATTAGTATCCCTTTCTAGTAGCTTATATGAAATATATCTTGGTAAAAGCATTAATTCATAAAGTAATGATAGAAAGAGGCTCACTTGTAAATTTTACATTCTTTAAAGGCTTAATTGCAATATGTTGATGGACATTGTTGTAGTAGAAAATATGAAATAAAGTTGGAAAAAGATTTGAAGTCAAAGTTGTATTCAATTTGGAAACTACTCATGGTCCAAGATGTGGATCCCTAGAAAATTCTATACCTCATGCTCCTTATTTAGGATTGTAAAAGTTTATAAAAAAGAAAGAGAGATCTACCATTACTTCCCTCATATGTAAGAAAATATAAGAGAATGGATGTGAATCAGTAGAAGATTGGATGTTTGGACTGCCATAGTGAGATGTAATCATTTATTATTTTTCTTCATGAATATTCATGAATTCTTGTGAGATACTCAATGGATAATAAATAATAGTTTTAGTACAATTTTTTTATGAGATAAAATACTATCAACAACAACAGTGACCCTACGCAAGGATGTGAAATTGTTAATAGTTGTGGCAATAGGTTTATTAGTGTTACATTTAATACTAAAACTATTGATTGGGTAGTTGACATTGAAGACTCATTTCATACTAATTCACACAAGCATTTCTTTTTATCTTGCAAATCATGATACTTCAACTAAGTAAAGATAAAACAATGGTTCTTCTAAGATTATATAAGGAGAAAACGTATATGTTGAGACTATTATTTGGGTAAAACTAGTTTTAAAAAATGTAAAACATATCTAAATTTTTCATGAATCATGTTTCAACAAAGTTGATGTTGCGCCCTAAAACCCATACCAATAGAGTCATGAATTTCAACACGTGATATTAACACTATTAAACATTAACATATAATTCTCCTATAAATTTTTTTGCCTTTTTCAATCACATTCACATTCACATGTAGCGGAATAAATATGTCAATCAAATACCAATAATTACATTCCCACAAGTCTGACCTATAAATAAAATCCATAATCCATAATTTTTCAAGGACACATAAACCTATATAATTATAAACCATAGTTTGACAGTCTAATCTAAATTACCCATAGTAATAAAATCCATTACCTATTACATCCCTTTTCAAATAAACTGAAATAAATAAACTGAATTGAAATAAATATCATGTCTCTAAACTGAAATAAATATTAAAGTCTTATAGCATAAATAAACTCCATCTGATCTCTAATTTATCTCTAACTAGAACCGCTACTCTATGATCTCCTCATCTGTGGTATCAAATTGTAGTAAGCTTGACAAACTTAATAAGAAATAGTAAACTAAAGAAAACATTGGATTAAGACTAAGCATGATTTTAGAAAAATAAAACAAATTATTTTTATATATGAAACAATATACAAAACAATGCAGTTCCTAAATCAATTTTTTTTATAATACTAAGCATCTTATAAAATTATAGTTTCATGTACAAGAACAGAAAAACAATGCTAATGATATTATTTTAATTTAATCAGAACAAAACAAATCAAAAACATATTTCATATCATAGCCATAACAGAACATAACATATATATAATATCAAACCAATACATGTAACAATTCGCACCATTTATCCCCAGATGATAGTTTGCATCATACACCTGGTGAGGTGGGTTTAATAGTCCGCATCATATATTTGGTAAGATGGGTTCCATTAATAATTCTCCTTGATGAGCATGGTGGCTTTATAATAGAACATATCATTTCCTTACAGTTTCAATCAAAACATATAAATCATATGAATAACATACTTTTTAAAACATTACAAATCTGTCTAGAATAGTACTCTTCGAAAATCATGAACAATAGGATATAAAACCAATATTTTTCTTTGTAAAATAGGATTCAAGAATACTAAGGATTTATAAAAAATAAATATGAGATTAAAACATGTAGATTTCCTTAAAAATTAATAGACAAATACTCTTAAAATATTAAGAATTTCAAAACAATTTATAAAATAACTATTTTATGTTTAAGAGAAAAACCCTCTTTCAAAACTCTTGATTTTTTTCTTTTAAAACATAGTTCTACACATAATAAAAGTACGAGAACAGATTAAAAACAAAGATTATAGTTTTCTGGGATTTTAAGAAATTGAAAACAAATCATAAAGCACTTATATTATTATAGATTTAATTCCTCTTCCAAAACCATGTTTTAAAAACTTTAGGTAAAACAAAACTAGTGAAAAATAAATTTAAATCCGGAACATAACAATCAAAACCTTTGCAAAATGAGATTAACAAAAATTTAGAAACTTATGGAATCAAAACAAAACAATACTTACATGTTTTCTTACCTCATCATGTGCAAAATTGTTCATAAGTTTTTCGTTTTTCAAAAAAAATTATTAACCTCTTGCAAAACCTAGTTTTATTTTTCTTTTCTTTTTCTCTTGCTCTTTAATCTTTCTCTAGGGTTTTTAGGATAACTTAGGTCGAAATTATTCAATTTATAAACCCCTAAGGAGTCCCACACATTTTAGAAACCCATACAGAGATGGAAAGTCATAAAAGGGAATTTCCTATTTCGGTTTGGAACAGATTGATTGATTGGGCGGAAGCTCTATTTTTTTTGAAATATATATTTTTCTCTCTTCTTTGACCTTTGTTCACTAAAACACTTTTAACTTTGAAGTTTGGGGTCCGATTCGCTTGCCGTTTATTTCCTTGGACTCTAGGCCTCTGTGCCCATCCATGACATAAAGTTGTGTCAATTTATAGATCAATATATATACATTTAAATTGTTTTAAGTATGTGCGGAACATATATAACATGTGTGTATAATATCGTTGCAACACATGTGTAAATATGTGCGATCATGTACAGGGTATTATAGTTAAAATGCTAAAGAGTATTGCTAGACTCTTGATAAAGGATGTTAAATGCTTTCCAGGGAATCTCTTGTTGTAGCCAAAGACAAAAACTGTTGTTCTCCATATAAGGGCAAAACATACATTTTTTAAGGCGAGGAGAATGCTGCTATGGATGGATCTTCATCATATTTGTGGCATAGATGGCTGGCTTGGGGGGGAGGGGAGAGAGATGTGTTAATGTCTTTATTGTATAAAACTTATTTACAAAAAAATAATTTAGGATGAAATATAAAGTTAAGGGAGCTTCTAATAGTACCTCTAAAATTTATTTCCAACCCTTTTGAAAAATTTCAAAACTCCAACCAATACCCATGTTAAAATTACCCTTATAACCCTTCTCTCCACACCCACCCCCTCTCTCTCCCTCTCTCTCTCCACACAACTTTAGTGGCGACGGCGACGGCGACGGCCACCTCCTCCTCCTCCTTTCTCTTCCTTTTTCGTTTTTTTTTCTTTCTTCAGAACATGAGGGGCTCTCTGTTCGGACCTAGTGGTCCGAACAAAGAGTCTTTTTTTGGACCTCCAAGGCTGAACAAAGCCCTTGTTTGGACTTGCAGGGCCGAACATAAAGCCTTCGTTTAGCCTTGTAGGGCCGAACAGGCTATTCAGAGAGAGAGAGAGAGAGAGAGAGAGAGAGAGAGAG
>JAOXJP010000012.1:5163199-5176302 GCA_025762735.1 Platanus orientalis | reverse complement strand
ACTAACTCGTTTTCAATTTTTCTCTACAGATATACTGAAGACTTTTATAATGAGGATGAAACAAATAAAACATATCCTCATAACAACATTGCTATATGGCATAAAACTATTCTAAAACTGTCAAGCAATAGAGATTTTACTAACTATCTTTTTCAGATGGCACAGGACGAAGCTTCTTCTTCTTCCGCCCCAAAGGATATTCCTGATACAAACATTTTTCAAAAGTATGCACATGGAGCCAAATTCAACAAGATCATTCTCAAACCTTCTCCCGATGACCAAAAATTTTATCAAACCAATCGTTTTGACCTAAAACCCAAACAACTTATTCTCCTTGACAATCTTTGGAAGTCTACTAGAAATAATTATTCCCCTTTCTGACAAAAGAATTCCCTTGTTGCCTTAACCTATTGCTTCAAAAGACAAAACAACAAAAGGCAAAATTATCATTCTCATTTCCAAACATTTCTCTCAACTTTTGCCGAATACATTGCCAATACTGTCCAACTTGATAACCAAATTTGCCAACTTTATATAGACATGGAAGAATTATCTCAAACCTTCAAAATTAATGATCATTTTCCATAACCCAGTCACACAAACTCACTTCCATTTCAACCTCATCAACAATTTTTATCCTCCTATAAAAATGACTACCTCAACCGTCTGGCACTTCTTCCCCCTGATGTCCAGACCCTTATAATTTCCAAATGTACCACCCAATTCTTATGACTATCTGAATTTGATTGCCTTCAAGAAGCCAAAGAACATTATTTCAGCTTGGAAATCAAAGGTTTACAACTCGGTTGCTTTCACAATTGTTACTTGTCTAAAAACCCGGAAGTATCCCCTTCTCTTCTTTCATACATGTTCGAAAATAGATTTTTAGGCTACATAGAGCTTTCTCAACAAAACCAACATATGCTAAGCCTCTTGCCTAATTGTCTCAAACAAAGCATTTCTTTATGGTTCAACCTCTACCCAGCCTCCATATGTTATATCAAAATTCATTCAACTGCCCCAGAATGGGAAAACAATGGTCTCTAATACTATCCTAATTACCATTTAGTCACCCTTTCTTCCCAAAAGGGTCCAACCTGGTCTCCACACTAAAGAAAATATTCAAATTCTGACCCTTCCATCAACAAAGTCTATAGGGTAGAAGACTCCGCAATATAGTTGAGGAATGTTGACAAATTTCAAATTTTCAAAACCATGATCAGAACCCCCCGAATATTAATAAGAAGAGACCATCATAGCAAAGATCTAGAATCTTTTGGCCACAAAATTCTCCGCCGCCTTTTCCAACATTCACCTGAAGTTGCTACCCATTTTCAAAACACTTTGAGCAGAAACTTTCAACAAAATTATGCTGTGAAACCTGTACCTTCTTCTTTTCTCCCCAATCACAAAGTTCTTGCTGCTGCCCAAAAAATTGAACAAGATAATTACTATCTCCAAGAAGAAGAGTCCAATATAAACGAAATTATTTCCCTATCAAATACCCTTAACCCAACTAATATCTACACTCATCTCCAAAGAATATCATCTTCTCACTATTCTGATCAAGATCAAGACAATTCGAGTGACTATTCTGATCAAAATCAAGAAAGTTCGAGTGATCAAGATCAACAAAGTTCAAGTGAAGCCTCTTTTGACGAAAGCTTCCCCGACAACGAAGACAAGGAATAAGTATCACTCAAAAGCCAATCAGCCACGTCTTCTTCAAACCAGCCCTTCACGCGCATATCTCGTGAAGAATGCCACATCACCAAATTCATGTCAAAAGCATATATCCCGTGAAGACTTAATAATTATATGATGTATGTTTTATATAAGAGTTCAAAAGAGCCTTATAAGGCCAAATCTCCAATTGTCCTTATCTAAAGAATTTAAGCAAAAAATTAGGGAGTTAACAGTGCCAAACAGTAACCCAAACAGTACCCTGTCGGCCAAACAGTAACCCAAACAATGTCCTTCAACAGTACCAAACAATACCACTACAATAAAAAATTAGAAAATGTCATTTTCCATCTATCGAGACCTATTTTCATCCTTATCTAAGCAAAGTGTCGGTCCTATAAAATTAAGCCAACTGTCCCCTTCTATTATCTTCAAAGAGCTTCCGGACTCCAATTCATTCCAATTCCGGATTCTTTTCATCTATAAAATGTCATCAACCTTCGGTCTTGAGACAGAGGTGTTTCCACCAAAAATAACCCCTTTCTCTTTCATTCCCCTTAGAGGCAAAATATTTCCTCTTCATCCACCTTAGCCTTCGTCCACCTTCCTTCCATAACCAACCCAACCACCCAAGTACAATTCAAGGAACATATCAGATTCACATTCCTACAGTAGGAGTATTACTACGATCAGCAAATGTATGTCACACAGAAATTGAATGATGACTAGTTGAGTACAGCATGCACCATGCAACCAACAATTTTGCTTTCCTTATAGAAATTAGTGAATGTACAAATCTAACCAAACCATCAAGCCCATAAAGTGTCTTCTGGATGGGTGCAGCCCAAAACTTAGCACTGAAAATAAGGGATCTAACCAACCCATTAACGACTCTGAAGATTCAGGCAATGATCCCAGCAGAAGTTCATCGTTGAGACAGGATCATTTCACCTACGTAAGTTTTAAAGACTGGTCCATCGGACAGCCCAACCCCAATCAATGACTTCGTATACCACTATATGAATGTTAATTTCAAGCATAGGATCATGTTTAGAATCAGAACCAAACGAAAATGCTTATAGCCATGATGACAAGCAAATATCCATCGTGTATTGAAGACATGTACAAATACTACTGGCTCAAGAACAAGTTCCATTTATTTATCGAAAAAAAAAGAAGTTGCATTTCCCGGTACTTTTTCAGAACAGAGAATATAGAAAAGTTACCTTGCGTCCAAAACGACCAGAGCGACCTATCCTGTGAATATAAAGCTCACGGTTATTTGGCAAGTCATAATTGATCACCAAAGACACCTGATGACACAAAGCAAAAAAAAAAATTATTAAAAAAAATGGAGTCAACTTCAGGTTAAGTTCGAATGAAACTTATTATTTTTTTTAAAGTAGATCTTTGTTTTAATATATTGACCCATCCACAACAGATTTTCAAAGCAGATCTTTGCCTTATCCCCTTTTTTAATGAATTTTCATCTTATCAAAAAAAAATATTTACATTTCATCAGTTGTTTTAATGCACAAAATGAAGTTCTCAGATTAAGGGGGTAGATAGAAGCTGTTGTAGTGTTAAAAGTACTACTTCAGTCTGATATAGACACCGCACAGAGGATTCCAGACTATCAAATTACTGGGCCTCACCAAGATCCTATATCTCAAGAGTAGTTTTCATCAGATGGATACAATCACCCTCTTTTCCATTATCATGAAGAATGTCAGTATTTAGATGTTAATTATCATAGACTGGCCTGAATTTTTGGTGCATGAGATCTCCTTAATGGGCTCAGTGATTGGACAGCCTAAATTGGTTACCGCAGCAACCAATAAATTCCAAAAATGAATACTAACGATTTTCATCTTATTGTATTCTCTCAATTCCAAATGTCAATAAAAAAATAGTGTCTTCAATAGTGTGAAAATTATAAACGCCATTTAATTAGTTTTTTAACATAATAGTAATAATTAAATGTCATCTAACTATTACTAAGTAATGCCGGCAAGTCACACAGGAAATAAAGATCACCTATATGAAAAAACACTAAAAGAGGAAAAGCAAACTTTCTGGAAGAAACCAAAAGACATGCCTGTTGAACATCAAGCCCCCGAGCCCACACGTCTGTTGTGATCAGCACACGGGTTGTTCCTGACCTGAACTCTGCCATTATTGCATCCCGCTCTCTCTGAGGCATGTCTCCATGCATTGAAGAGACTGTGAAGTTATTGCTACGCATCTTCTCAGTTAGCCAATCCACCTAGCCAAGGTACATTAAAAATGTATATAGGAATGAGAGACTAAACGCATGGCCAAGTGACACAATAATTATACAACAATATATGGAGGAGAAGCCAGAATAGAATTTAGAGTATGTGAATTCTTTTACAGAAAGTAAAATAAGAAACACCTCAATTCAACAAAGCCTTATTCCAACTACTTGAGATTGGCTACAAGAATAGTATTCTTCCATTTCACTCTATATACATCAGGTTTGCACTGGGTTGGCAGATTGGGTCAAGGATTGCCACTCTAATATGAATGCTGAACCCCTTCACTAATACACCTATAAATCATAATATTTTCATGGGAAACCCAATTAAAAGAGCACCATGAGATACACATCAATAGTCCTCAGCCAACTTATACAAATTTCCAAATTTCATGCACATGGCTTGTCAGTGGCAGATGGCTCCCACCACTCAGTTTTCCTTTTTCTCCATACATTAATATATAAAATTTTGATAGGATTATGTTACCTTTCGCTTTGTGTTGCAGAAAATAACAGCTTGGGTAATGGTAAGGGTATCATAGAGATCACACAATGTATCAAACTTCCATTCTTCTCTTTCAACAGCAACAAAGAATTGTTTGATGCCCTGTCATCAGATAAAAAAGGACAAAAATAATTGATTACTGAGACTGTAATTACATTCCTTACTCTGGTAGACAAAAATGAAACATAAGCAGAGTACCTCCAACGTCAACTCATCACGCTTCACAAGGATCCTAATAGGATCCGTCATAAATTTGCTTGTCATTTCCAATATCTCATGAGGAAGGGTTGCAGAAATTAAGACAACCTGGACAAGCATCAATTATATGTCAAAAATTATCACAGTGAATGAGATAAAACTTGGTGACAGAAAGTCGGATATTGATCTAACAAGATGATATATGCATTTGTGTTTCTTGTCTACTCTCTATAAATTGTATGTGCATGCTCAGGCTGACTTGACCATTTCGACCAGAATAGATCCAAGGATGAACCAATATGCTGTCACCAAGACCTAGTCAGTGATCTAGTCCATACCAATTTTAGAACACTGGCATAGGCTATAGAATTTAGTATAGATTTAGAAATCAACATATTTCAGTACATTTTTGTATGGAATTTGGTGGTTTTGAAACTGGGCAGAACAAAATCTTCATATAGTATATAGAGTACAAGATGTTGGTCGAAATATGGACATATGTCAATCAAAATGTTATGAAATTAGTATTATATCGAAACATGTTGGTCAACATTTCAAAATAAGTCGAATGAGGCTATATGCTCACCACAAGTGCTGGAAACCTCATTTTCATCGATTTTTCTTGCAAAAATCCTTAATTTTGGATTTCTATCGTCAAAATCATTACTCCATTTGTCTGATGGAATCAAAAACAACAATTGGGTTGCGGATTCCCCAATTTTTTAAATGAAACTGGGTTTTTTTTTTCCAATTTTATATAAATCTTACATGTCTAAGTCTAATTTTTTTACAGATTTTAAGTCTAATATTTTTAAAATTTGTAAGACACGGACAGATCTGCACTTTGACTGTTTTTTTTTTTTTTTTTTTTGGCTAAAAGAATGTTACATTAATTTTTTTAATCAAAACATACTTCACAATTTTAAAATAAATAAATAAACAAATGTGCATGATTTGGTCAAATTATTTTATATGTGATAATACAAGCTTGGTCTACAAAATGTTACAAGTCGGTTATTTTACCAAAAATAATTTTATAATTTTAATTTTAAAAAATTAAAAATATAGTAAATGTAAAATATAAAGAAATATAAAATGAAGCTTTCTTTATATTTCCAATGAATTATTGAAAATGTAAATTTTCCAATATTTTGTCTAAAGAATAAAAAAGTTATGAAAAAACTGATAACACAATTCAAATATAGTTTGGCAATGGGCTAAACATGTAAAGCATTTGGAGTAAATAATGCAAATTTGAGTAGTTTTCCCCGAATTTTTGCACTATGTGGTATTTAAAATATGTTTAGAAGTGCTAAAAAAATATTTACTATTTATTGTATTAAGGAACTTTGCCAGTGTCTGTATCTTCAGGCACTGGCAGTACCAAACCCAGATAGAGGGATTTGTCAGGTTAAAAACCAGCATAAAACCCACTCAAACCATTTAAACATGAATCCTGAAAATTTGTTGTTTTTGAGTTTTTCAACCTTATACTAGGGAGGCAGATATGGCCCTAGATAGAGTGGAATGATGAACTGGATTTGTGTAGCCGACCCCAACTAAACTAATATGCCTCAGAAAAAGACCAGATCAACATGAGGACATAGGGTGCCAGTATGAACAACTGCTTGAGGGTTATCCACTTAGGACAAAGTGTAACTATTGTTGGATGAAAATTGGAACAGGTGGGGTAGCGAGATTTAAATTAAATAAACATACAGCTTGCCAAAAGGAAGTTGAAAACACAATGAGAAAGAATCATTAACTCAGACTGCAATTCCATGTGGATGCACTGTTTTATTATTATAGTTCCTAGTGGTTTTTATCATTTCCTAACTCTTATGTAGATAACATTAATCTCAATGCTCCAGAAATGCATGACAACAATTGTCACATGAAAAAAGTTCTTAAACCATTACATATGATTGTATTACTTATGTAATGATTCTACGTGGATACAAGTGTATTGGTGCTTATTCTATCATTTCCTAGAGTTTATTGATTATATATTAAGTGTCAATGGCTTTTCTCCAAGACTATCAATATGCCGCATCAAGCAGAAGACGGTGTTGCTTAGCAACGAGGCTTCTAGATGGGAACAAGCAAAAGTCCAAGTACAACTACTGAGGTAAGAGGACTGAGAATGAGGGTGATTCTTTATTGAAAAAAAGGTTTGCCGATGGTTATTAAAATGTGGTCCAATGCCTGAACTTCCCAAAGGAAATAAGGAATTGCAATGCAGAAGCTTTTGGAGGGATACATTTCAGACAAATGGGAAAGAAAAACAATGGACACACAGTTTTGAGAGGCAATTCCTTCCTGACTGCCGCTTCAAGAGCCCGTTCAAATACAAGTTTTGTGGTGAGAATCTCTTCTATGATCCTTTCTTGATCTCCTGTAATATGGCTTCGCTTACATTCATCGAATTGTCATAATGTCACTCCTAATATCATTGCTAATATACCCGCTAAAAACAAAAATTCAAAAAAACAAAATCAGAAATCAAAAAAATTTAGTCAAACATTGAAAGAAAAATAGAGTTCCTCAAGAAAGAAAAAGGTTTTGAAATTACCAAGCAATGCTTGTTCATGAAATAGCCATCGTTCAACACTAGTAGATACTACATTGAAGCACTATATGTTTTTTGATGGATACATTGAAGCGCCATATTCATCTTCTTAGAATCTGAATTTTATAATGAATGCAAAGGATCGAGAAATCCTGCAACAACAAATAGCCTTATCCCAACTATTTGGGGTCAGCTACACGAATCCTGTTCCGCCATTCCGCTCTGTTTAGGGCCATATCTTCCATTAAATTACAAGCAGCCGTGTCCCTCCTTACCACTTCAACCCAGGTCAATTTTGGCCTTCCTCAAGTCCTAGCACCTTCAAGTTGCATTGTCTCACTCCTCCTCACAGGTGGAGCCATTATTAGTCTTCATTGCACATGCCCAAACCATCTCAATTGACTTTCCTTCATTTTATCACCTATTGGTGCTACACCTAAGATTCCACAAATGGATTCATTCCTGATTCTATCCTTTCTAGTCTTGCCACTCATCCATCTCAACATCCTCATTTCAGCCACCCATTTTATGTACATGTTGTTTGTTGGCTGCCCAACATTCTGCGCCATACAGCATGGCTGCTCTTACAGCTGTCTTACAAAATTTTCCCTTCAAAAAGGTCAAGAAATCCTCTAAAGACTATAACCGGTTTCTAATCTCCAAGGGGGAGAGAATTTGGATGGGGAAAACCCTATAATTAGGGATGATGATTTTGAACATCCAAGACTCTGAGTATTTCTGTTGTTGTGACATCTATTGTGCTCATACCATTGTATGGGCATGCAACACCTTAGTGTCCCAGATATGTGTGACCAGTGTATATCACAAGAGTATCGATATTCTCAAACCATTATAGATGGTTGTCTTGCTTATGTAATAGTTCCTAGTTGTGTGAAGTTTCATCTAAAATTCACATCGTATGTCAATAACTTCCATGATTTTTACAATATTTTCATGGACTTCCAAAAACTTTCACGAATTAATTTTATTACACTGAAACAAATGTTTGATTGCTTGGTATTTACACATAGGCACAAGGATTAAGGCATAGTAACAAGAAATCCCAATTCCCAACACAGACAGATATCCTTGCCAAGAATTGTAATATATATATATATATATATATATATATAAACAGAGAGAGAGAGAGAGAGAGTAACCAGTTACAAGTGCTTAAAGACCTAATGCTTACAAGTGAAGAAAGCTACCAAAATAAAATTAAGATAATGTACCATGTACTGGCCAATTATACATCAAGTTAGTAGTTAGCAGTGAAAAATGTACCTGAAGCTCTGGCGGAAGATATCTGTAAACATCATAAATTTGATCCTTAAAACCTCTGCTCAACATCTCATCAGATTCATCCTGTATCAATATCATGGATACATATATTAGTCCATCCCAAGAAAATTTAATATGCAAATCTACCAAAAACAAATATAATGTGTAGATGAACTTTTTTGGTAAAGATTTTTTTTTTATGAGAGAAAAAAACTTTATTGATAGAAAAGAGAAAAAATTTTATTGATAAATGAACTTACGAGAACTAATAATTTAATAGCCCTGGTACGTAATGTTCTTCTCTTGATCATGTCACAGACTCTGCCTGGCGTTCCAGACACTACATGGACTCCGTATTCAAGTTTCCTTATGTCCTCACCCACACTTTTGCCTCCAATGCACGCATGGGCCTGTATATTTATGAAATCACCAACAGCCAATATGACTTTCTCAGTCTGTGCAGCAAGTTCTCTGGTCGGTGACAAGATCAATGCTTGGACCCTGTAAACAGACATTATCCCCATATTATAATTAGACAGCTGCAATAGTAGACTAAAAGCAAAGATCTGTAAGTAGCACATGCTTTGACTTACGCTAGTAAAAGGAAGTCTATTGTGACTAGACCTAAATAAAATCATACAGATACACATGGCACACACAAAAATGGGGTGTGGCCCACCATTTCCAGGTAAGGAGACTAAAAGCTTTGAACAAATGGAACAGATTGGATGGTAATGATCTCTTTCTCACATGTGTGCAACCTGGGACCATCCTCCACTACAAGTGTAGGCACTACATTTTTGCACAGGATTCATGTCTGTATCATACTACAGGGAACCACATTTTTTAAATATTTTTATAAAAGCTTCTACTATTTAAACAAACCTCTTAATTATCAGAGAGTATCTAACTACTTTTGACTTTGAATATTGCTATATTTGTCTAGCCCAAAAGACCAATATCTCCCTTTTTGTCATTTAAAAAAATGTTTTATTATCTTTTTTGTGTATAAAGGTTTATTTTTTATAAAGGGTCTAAATTAGCCCCACTTTTATTTCTTCATAAGAACCAAATTATATGAGTTTGGTCTTTGGTTATATCAGTAAGTTTGTATAATATTCCTAAAAAACTAAACTCTTATCATTACTTTTTTCATAAGAGATTTATTTATTCAAGAAATGGGATAAACAATCCCTCTAAATAAATACAAAAAGGAATGAACGAAATGGAACACTTTCAAATACCAGAAACTAAATACCCATTACATTGATCTAATTTCTAAGCAGTCGTTTATTTTCAAAATTTTCAAACCCTTCAATCTTAAAGCCAAAATGCTCCTCTGCTTTTCTCTCTTGTACACCTTGAACCAAAGCTCCACATAATTCCTTGAATCGGTTATTTCCCTCCAGCCATTGGGATTTGGGACCAACAAATCTCTGCTGGCACTAACCTCCATATCTGTCTCCCTATGGCTAAAAGGGATGAACTGCTCCAACCATTAAGAAGGCTAGAAAGATCTGAAGGTTGCACTCACATAGAAAAATTCCTCAGTATCCTGTACCACACCTCCCAGGTGTATGGACAGTGATCAGCATGTGCGAAAGACTCCCCCACTCTTATAACAGAAGGGAAAATTGTTTGGAACGTGCATGACCCTTCTTATCGAGTTGCCCACTGTCAAAATGTTCCCCAACATTGCTGTCCACATGAAAAGTTGAAATTTAAAAGGAACTGGATAGAACAAAATGTCTTTCCATGGCTGACAAACATCTTGGGAATGATCAAAAATGCATGAAACAAGACTTCACAGAAAATTCTCCTCCCATTCCCAGCTCACAAAACCTTTCATATTCTTCTTCCAAAAATATGCAGCAATCTTCCAACCAGCCCAACATATGAACAGCAGATGAAGTCTCCCAAACTAACATTGTTCTCAAACGGGGTTGCCACACCAAGTCATTAACTATTGTCACATAATCCACCACTTTGGCTTTTTTGTTTGCAGCTATTGACTAAAGATTATCCTCCAGAAAAATGTATCACTTCCATTTCCCAGCCTACATCGAATGTCCAAATTGAAATCTAATGTCTTCATAATACCTTTCCATAACACCGTCCAATGAGAGCCACCCACCTCTCTAGAATCCCAAAAATCCCTAGTGCCATAATTAGCGCCGCCACACTCCTCCAAATATTGTCACTTTTAACACCAAACCTCCAAAGCCATTTGCATAACCAGGTATTATTCATCACCTTAACCTTTCAAAAGCCCATACCACCTTTGCCTTTATAAGTGCATACCCTATCCAAGGCCACCAAGTGTTGGCTAGAAGCCCCCTTCCCAACCCTGCCATTGGATCACTCTTTTAAAACTTAGGATTCTTTGGGCTACTCAAAAGGGGATGATAAAGAGGGACAGGAAGCATATTGGGAAGCTTGCTAGGGGCGCTTCAATTAGATTCATTCCCCCCCCCCCCTTCAGAGAGATAATCGGTTTTCCATCCTGCTAACCTTTTCCAGATTCACCTTTAACCAGGAGCCAAATAACCATCCTTTAAAGGTTTCCCTTAGCGGAAGACATAAATAAATCACCAGCAGCTGGCCAGTACTACCCCACTGCTATCAAAAGGCTTTTAGCAAAGTGATGAGGACATCATGGCCAAGTGGCTTTGCATTATGTTTAGAGTTTATCATAGTTGTTTTTTTATTTATTTTATGTATTTATGTCTCTTATAAAGGGGGGGCACAGAATTTTTAGGGTATTTTGTTATTTATTTTAGTGGAGAGGCTATTTTTGGCATATGTCTTTAGTCATGGAGAGGGGAGGTATTTCAGTCCATGGGGACTCTTTACTTGTAAAGACCTAGCCGTGGGGGGTATATTGTAAGCCCACGACCAGATTTGAAAAGTTATGCAATAGATGAATTTTGAGTTGAATGACAGCTCCTTCTTCTTCCTTGTGTTTGTAGGATGGAGACCCAAAACCCTGGAATGGGACTAAGCCCCCACCTAGTTTAACACTATTGGTGGAGGTCACTCCCTCCCCTTGGGTTAAAGGTCCCCCATCCCCTTTCTTTTTATTCTTGTTTGCATAACTTTTACTGAAATTTTTGTTGCTGAAATTTAAGTACCAGCACGAGAATCATCACCATTGATAATCCCTCGGAGTTTTTACTGGACCAACACCTCTAGGAGGTGTATAAGGGTGGGACGATACTTCATGAAGCATATCACCACTGCAGCTTGCTGTTTTTAAAGAGTTCTAGGGTCTGGAATCAGAAACAGGCATGACTACCAGCTCCAGAACAATTCTGGAAGGTCAAGCCCCACACATTCATGACCATAGCTACGACCCCTTTGATTTTTCTAGGGTGAGGTACACCCCTGGGCGACACTTCATGTAGCATCCCACAATCTTCAAATTTTAAAAGTGGCACATCAACTTTACTCAGTCCCGGGCGTGAAACCAGGTTTTGAGCACTTTTGGGAGTTCGACTACCATGTGCAACCAGACCTAGCTTTGAGTAGTTAGGGATTTCTGGAGGCTGTTAGACACCTGTACAATCATCCTTGTGTGCTCCACCAGCAGACTAAACTTCATCCAATACAAATTCCATCTGGGTGATTCTACACCAGGCGTTAAACAGGAAGGCTGGACATCTTGTGGGAAATTGCATACCATCTCTTAGCAACCAAGGCTTTGGTTGATTTGATCATCCTGGGTTTTCCTAGACACTTGGGCAACCCCACCTATAGCAGCAAACCCCAGAAAGCTCCCCTCAATTTAAAACCCTACACAGGCTATTCCCAGGGTGGCGGTTCTTGTGTTTTGGGGAAGCAGATTTCGAACTACAACTTTTCTCTTTTATTTTGGGTGGATGCTACGTGAGTTTTTGAAGACTCCTTGCTGCAGGGCTTAAGTGAGCAACTAGCTCTAAAATCAGGTCATATACCTCTTGTTTACATCTCATCTGAATACCTATATGAGTTGTGATTTGGTGGAAGTTATGGAATGGATGTGGAACTGTAGGATTACTTTTCTGAGTATAGTCCTAATGTCTAGCCCTAATTTTCTGAACCTAAGTATTTCAAAACATATGTTCTCCCATCCTTAAATGTATACCATACAAACCCCTTAATTTCTTTAATGTTTTCCCATGTTAATACTTTGTTTTGAACACTGTTAAAACACTTTCATGCATCAGATTTTTGGACAGCACTTTCATAATCCCTACTCTCTAAATTAGTCTGATAATTTTAGAATGCTGCTGAGGTCTTTATTTGTTTATTACTTGGTAAACCCTAATCCCTCTAGTGCATAATGAATCCAACTAATGAACTAGCTGAATTTGGGTTTGAATGGTGCAAGTAGAAATCCAGTTATTTTTCTTTATTACTTTAGTACATAAAATGAGTGTGGCTTAAATGAGGATGTTGAGATGGATGAGTGGCAAGACTAAAATGGATAAAATTAGGAATGAATTCATTCGTGGGAGTTTAAGGGTAACGCCTATAGGCGATAAAATGAAGGAAAGTCGATTGAGATGGTTTGGGCATGTGCAACGAAGACCAATGACTGCACCAGTGAG
>JAOXJP010000012.1:5141033-5162106 GCA_025762735.1 Platanus orientalis | reverse complement strand
GTCCCGCATTGTGAACTCCAACCATTTTGCACGATTGTCAAAGCTCTTGGACGAGGATAAGGTTTCTGATAAAATAATCCATGGAGGTCAACGTGACGAGACCCGCATGTGAGTTCCCTTGGTCTGTTTACACATTACGATCATCATCAACATTAACATCATTATCATTATTTTATTATAAAATAATGTTATCATATAACCTAAGGGATAAGGGGAGACCATCAATGCTTTTTTTGTATCCCATTGCAGAAATATTTCCCCCACCATCTTATTGGATGCTCCAGAAGACTCTATGGTCATGAATGAGGAGATATTCGGGCCCTTACTTCCCATTGTCACGGTTAGAATTTTGGAGAACTACTCAGTTGTTTTCCTTTTACATTTATTCTGATAAATGGTAAAGCTGTCTATTATTTTGGGTTTCCATGCCTCTGCATACATATGAAACTTGAAGGATTGATGATGATTTAATCTTTTTCTGGTTTGGAAAAGGTTGACAAAGTGGAAGATAGCTTTGATGTTATAAATTCAAGGTCAAAACCGCTTGCTGCATATCTCTTCACCAATGACAAGAAGCTCGAGAAGGAGTTTGTGAGAACCATCTCTGCAGGAGGAATGCTCATCAATGACACTATTCTGCATGTGATTATCCTCCCTAACTGCATTGAAAAACATTAACATGCATGTATTAATACATACATCAATGAGATGTCATTGCCCTGGTGGCAAGACAATGCCACACTGGTTGGCTGTTGGATATGGGAATATTGATTCCAATTTTATATAAGTTTCCCAACAGTAGTTTTAGATGTCATCTTACATTTAGGTATGGCTGAGCCATATCTAACATGGATCCAGTATCCATATACATATCCATGTTCTGTTGTGTTGAAAGGAGTATTTCAAGGTGATTTTGAGTATCTGGCTGTTAACATACATGCATGTATATCCATGCATACATTTAGAATTAACTAAGCATTGTATGATGTATTGTTTATACCTGATGATGCAGCTTGCAACTCCCAGTTTACCTTTTGGAGGAGTGGGAGAGAGTGGTATGGGTTCTTACCATGGTAAATTCTCATTTGATGCTTTTAGCCACAAGAAGGCAGTTCTGTACCGAGGTTTTGGTGGGGATGCATCTGCGAGGTACCCGCCATATACCCGTGGAAAACTGAGATTAGTGAAGGCCCTTCTCAACGGCAGTGTACTTGGCATTATTCTTGCATTGATTGGATGGCCTAGGGATTGATTGAGCAATGGGAAGGAGCACTGTTTGTGTAACTCAGCTTCATTTATGTTGTATTCTTAAGGAATTTTTCGCTCAATTGTGCAAGTGGGATTAAATTATTATAGATGAACATTAATGCTTAAAGAGTAAGCATGATATTTGATATTGGTTATTTATTTTTTAACATGAGGATTGTTGAGTGTTTCACGTTCAAAATCATATGTTAAATCAGTTATGAAATCCACCAATAGAGAAAGCTGCCTGTGGCCTGTGGCCGGCTGGTGGTGAGGTCCAGGTGTGAGCCCGTTGACCAACATGGGTTGTGATCGAGATTGATGTTTTGATAACTGGACAGAACCAGGTGGTTGGACCAGATGACCTGGGAAACGGCTGGTTGGACCAAGTTGGCTGGTATGGTCAGGAGTTGCTTGCCCTCCCTGCCCTATATTGACATCTTGTCAAGCCTGATGTATGAGAGCCCATCTTTCTGCCTACTGTCTCTCTCAAACGTTGACTTAAGGAAATTTTACATATACAGGGTGAAGCTTTTATTTATCAAGCTCCATGGATTTTGCAAACTTTACTTCATCAATTGGCTCCAATTTCTGACACTAGATTAATTTGGTATATTTTGGGTTGGAACTTCACTGTGGATGAATTTGTGTACCATATACAACATTAGAAACCCACGTGATCCTCTGTCCACAGCCCGCGACTGTGTTGCATGCACATGGGCTGACACATAGTGTCCTCTTTCTGGGACTTTTTTGAATTGATTTTTTTTTTACACTAGTAACCCTGTACACATCATGTGTCAGCCTGTGGTTCATGCAACACAGGCTGTGGGCACAGAAGATCAGGACTCCGTTGGAAATTCACCGAACTAAAAGAATGGTTTGTTGTCTATAGTGGTACAATCGTTCACACTAATAGCAAGTAATCGTTACTGTGGTAAAGATTACCAACTTTTCAACAGAAGAGGCCTTCAATGGCAGCTGTAACAAGGTTTTCATATTACTGCAACTATGGTGGAAGTTTATCACCTTTTGCAGAAGAGGCTTTTTATGGCTGCTGTAACAAGGTTTTCAGCAATGCTCACTGAGAATGAACAACAATGGATAGCTGATATGAAAGGTTAGTCTCTATGTTCATGAACGAAACCTTTGAAACCATTTATTGGGGTTTGGAGAAAACAGATTATGATTGATATTGGAACCAGCCATTATCTGCAAAGTTTCAGAAATAATGGGCTTGGTCCTCCAATAATGGGTATTGGAACCAACCATTTGGAATTAACATGCATGTATAAATACATACATCAATGAGATGCCATTGCCCTGGTGGTAAGGACAAAATGCCACGCTGTTTGGCTGTTAGATATGGGAATATTGATTCCCATTTTATAGAAGTTTCCCAATAGCCTCCAGTTTTAGATGTACCTACCTCTTTTAGCAAATGTCATCTTATATTCAGGTATGGCTGAGCCATATCCAACATGGATCGGGTACCTGTACCTGTATCCATATCCATGTTCTGTTGTGTTAAAAGGAGTATTTCAAGGTAATTTTGAGTATCTGGCTGTTAGCATACATGCATGTATATCCATGAATACATTAGGAATTAACTAAGCATTGTTATGTTGTATTTTTTTATACCTGATGGTGTAGCTTGCAACTCCCAGTTTACCTTTTGGAGGAGTGGGAGAGAGTGGCATGGGTTCTTACCATGGTAAGTTCTCATTTGATGCTTTTAGCCACAAGAAGGCAGTTCTGTACTGAGGTTTTGGTGGGGATGCATCTGCGAGGTACCCACCATATACCCGTGGAAAACTGAGATTAGTGAAGGCCTTTCTCAACGGAAATGTACTTGGCATTATTCTTGCTTTGATAGGATGGCCTAGGGATTGATTGATCAATGAGAAGGAGCAGTGTGTGTAAATTAGCTGCATTTATGCCATATTCTCAAGGAATTTTTCGTTCAATTTTGTGTAAGTGGGATAAATTATAATAGAACATTAATGCTTAAAGAGTTAGCATGAGATTTGATATTGGTTATTTATTTTTTAACATGATTGTCGAGTGTTCTACTTTCAAAATCATATGTTATTCAGTTATGGAACCCACCAACAGAGAAAGCTGTGGCCTGTGGGCGGCTGGTGGTGAGGTCCAGTTGTAAGCCCGATGATCACCATGGGTTGTGATCAAGATTGATGTTTTGAAAACTGGACAGTACCAGATGGTTGGATTAGATGACCTGGGAACTGGCCGGTTGGTCCAAGTTGGCGGGTCTGGTCAGGAGTTGCCTGCCCTCCCTTGAGTCCCTTCCCCTATATGAGAGCCCATCTTTCTGCCAATTCTCTCTCTCAAACGTTGATTAAAGGAAATAACATATACAGGGTGAGGCTTTTCTTTATCAAGCTTGATGGATTTTGCATACTTCATCCATTGGGTCCAGCTTCTGATACTAGATAATTAATTTGGTGCATTTTGGGTTAGAAGTTCACTGTTGATGAATTTGGCTACCATATTCAACTCTAGAAACCCATGTGATCGCCTGTGCCCACAGCCCGTGTTGTGGCTGTGTTGCATGCACATAGGCTAGCTGACACATGGTATGTTTGAATTTGGCACTTCTTTTTGGGATTTTTTTGAATTGGTTTCTTAGTAAAACTTGTAACCCTGTGCACACCATGTGTCAGGCTGTGGTGCATGCAACACTTTGCAGGCTGTGGGAACAAAAGGATAAGGACTCCGTTGGAAACACCGAACTAAAAGAGTAGTTCGTTGTCTATAGTGGTACAATCGTTCACAGTATTAGCAAGTAATCGTGTTAAAGATTACCAACTTTTCAGCAGAAGAGGCCTTGTATGGGAGCTGCAACAAGGTTTTCATATAATTGCAACTATGGTGGAAGTTTATCACCTTTTGCAGAAGGGGCCTTGTATGGCAGTTCTAACAAGGCTTTCAGCGGCTTTTCAGCAATGCTCACTAAGAAAGAAAAACAATGGATAGTGATGAAGCCGAGATTGGGCTCACCTAGATAATCCTTTGGTCATCCTCAATCTGAATAATTAGATGAAATTTACCTGTATTGCACAGAAAATGACGTCGGTGTGGTGCCGATCTACACCTCTCTGATGCCCAAGTTAACCCTCTTTTTTTTTTGGCAAAGAATCTCCTTTCCTTTTCTGGGAAACGATTGAACTCACCTCCTTTTTCCTTCCAGCCTCTTTTTTATCTTGGAATATCCTCCAAGTCAGTTAGAAGAGCAAGAGGTGTGGTAAACGTATCGATGTCGAATTGGCTATCAATCTGTCCTACTCTATGCTTTGTAATGGCACTTTTGTCTTGTTGAGCTTAGTTGAATTGTGATAATGATTTGTTAAAGTGGGTCAATCGGCTGTATCTTATAATATTACGTCATATGTTGGGTAACCTTTGGTCTAACAACAGTGAGTCGCCCGGTGTTAGGGTCGGTTGGGCACGTTGTTAGTTAAGTGGTCAGTCAAGAGGGTTGGTCGGGCATGTTACCGGTATTTCGCTCAACGTAAGGGTCGGTCGCACATGCTATCGGTGTGCCACATAGGGGTCGGTTGGCATGAGCGACTCCGGATTTGAACCACTGATGGATTGTTCGGTGAATAAGTTAGACCGGGGTGGTTTACTTGGCCAATTGGTCCAACCTACCGAATGTCTAATCCTTCATCATTATTTGCCCCTGGATTCCTTTTGTCCATTAGCCTGAGCGGACATAGGGAATATGAAAAGCTATATGAGTTAATTGGTTTGCCGATGCTTCGACTTTGCTGCCTTGAGCTCTGTGCCATTAATGGCCACAAAATGTCTGGAACAGGTGTCTTATCTTCTCGAATCGTGCTTCTATACAACGGCTAAGAGGTGACAAGGTAATCCGATAGGCGAGGGTTACTAGGTAATCTTATAAATAGACATTCTCCCCTTCTTTTCCATCAATTTCGTTGCGATTTCTCCCTAGTGCTATCTGAGTAGGACGTTTCATTCGCTTCTTCTTTTGGGTGCTATTCACATCTGCCTTGTGTTCAAGGAGTCGTTAACCAGAAAAGTCTCTAAAAGGTACCATCCTTTTTTACTTTCATTTTTGGGTTCTCACACCTTCCCATGGCTTGCACACTCTCCTTGATGACGCTACTCCTTCTCCGTCATCTGTCTCAGTAGTGTCTTTGTCTACCTTTTCTTCTCCTAGTCTCATGAAACTGGATCATACTAGGGCTTCATTGGGTTTCCATTTTGTTCGCCTCTATTATTTTATTCACACCCGGTGGTGTTTTTCTGACCTAAGCGCTTTATGGCTCGAATTGTCCTTTTTGAATAGTGTCTTCACCCAAATCTTAGAGGTGTTAGGCTTGTTGGTTGACATAGTGTATGCCTTCGATCGGATGAGCGACTCATCTGATTCTTTCAATTCTGTTATGGCCCTTAATGCAAATCTGGTTAGAGAGGATTCGCCAAAATCGGCCCAACCCAGGGCCCTTGTTTGGTGGGGTCGGTTTGCTGACTCGACCTATCTTGCTGAACGTATTCTCTTGACTTTGTCATGGTCTAGGTTAGAGGATTTGTGCAGTACCTACCAAATTCCAGAGACAATTAGTTTGAGGGTCCCCCCTTTTGATGAGTGGGCCTATTCTTGCATCCCGAATGAGGTCGCCGGTCTCTAGTTTCCTATCCCCTTATTCGTCTATCATCTCCTCACCCATCTCCGCTTGGCCCCATGGCAACTTATGCTCAATGGGTGGAGAATCTTGATTGCTTGCATGCTATGGTTGGCATGTAGCGGTGGTCAGGAGCATATCACCGTTCCCGAGTTTCTCTACTGCTACAAAGCCGTGGAGATGCACTTGGGGTGGTGGTATTTCACTGCCCAAGTGCCTGAGCATAAGTTTATCATCGGTCTTCCAACTTCCAACAAAGGTTGGAAAAAGTACTTTGCATCTGGGGCTGGGCTAGAATCTTTTTTGTGGGAGCTGCCCATTGATCGCGTTTGCACAGTCCCCAAGATATAGGGTTGGCCGCACTGAGAAGGTAACCTTTAGTAGTTAGTCTGCCTTACTCATCTTTCATCTGGTTGGTCTGATTTATGATCCTTTGTTTTTTGTTTTTGTTTATTTTTTTTTAGCTTTGGCCGAGCATCCACTGTCTGAGGCCCAACTGTCAAGGTTGGATTGAGCCTTTGCACACTCGGTACGGGACTACTCCTTGTTGGTAAATCCCGAGTCGCTGTCTTCCTATCTCCTTGGCCCTGAAATCCCTTCATCCAGGCCCTCAGTCGGTTAAGCGTCTGGGTCATTAGTGTTGCCTGTAGGCACCTCTGTCAGTCAAGCACTTGGCTTGTCTCTCTCTTCGATTGGCCGTTCAGGTTGTTGTCTTAGTATCAGGCTATCTTATTTTCCCTTTTGATCTACTTTATTACGCTTAATTGTTCGTACGTCATTGTAGATGTGTCAGTCGTACCATCAAAGTCTTTCCTTGCGAGGGTCACCGCTAAGTTAACCCCTGGAAGCTCCCGTAAGATGCCAAAATTTTCCCACAACCGTTCTACTAAGAAGGGTGCACCTAGCTCAGCTCCTCAAATGGTCGTCCCTTTGGTTGGAATGCTCGCTCCATTAGTCATTGATCTGGAAGTGGCATTGGAGTCAGCTCTAACCTTTGATGAGTGCATCGAGGATTTACCCTAGTACTTCCCCGGGGGGTCGGGCAGGGGGAAAGAAAAGCTTCCCCCTTCACTGCTTGCCGATGAGGAAGAGGCGGTTTCCCATCTTCGGTTGATCATCTCCGACCAGGACATGCAAAGTCTTTGGCCTAACAACACGGACATACTGGCGAGGAACGTCTTCTTCGATCTCAGGAAGGTAAAAGCACTTTCCTTTTTCCCTTTAATAGCTCTTTTATTTCATCATGCAATCCATCACTAATCATGCTTGTTGTAGGTGTTGACCAAGATGGTTGTCCTCTAGAACTGCCAGCTTAAGATTGACAACTACATTGGGGACCTCCGGAGGAAGCTGACCAAAGTCGAAGCTAAACATTCGGCCTTAAGCGGTAGGCTGGTGGAGACAGAGGATAAACTTAAGGGAGGCGTAGCTGCCCTGGGGGAAGTTCTGGGTCAGCTCAATGAGGAGAAGGCCGGTGCAGCCATTTTGCTTTAGTCCTTGGATAAGGTGAAGTCCGAGTGGGAGGTGGAGAAGGAGCGAGCCGCCAATGAGGCTGTGGTGGGGTACAAGGAATCTGAGGCCTTCAATGATGACGCCAGAGAATACTCCATCAGTAGCTTTGAGACTCTTTGCCACATGGCTTTGAGGATTTACCCGAGTCTTGACCTCTCTATGCTCAAGGCCAATGCACAGTTGGAGTTTGAGGCACCTGAGGAAGCCGACGCTGAACAAAACGACGACGTAGCTTCTTGAAGCTTAACTTGCTGTTTCATTTTTTTTGTAGACATGAAATAAAATACATTTTTTTTCTCTCTCTCTCCTTTTTTTCTTTTAAATAAATTGCATGTTCACCTAGTCTTGCTAGTCTCGGTCTTTGTGGCCTCCCCTTTCTAGGCTTAAGTTGCGCATACAGGGAGTAAAGCGTCTTTGTTCGATTTAGTTATAGGCCGCCACGGTAAACCAAGGGGTCTTATTGCTCTACCCCCGGGATCGGTTATAAGTCATTCTAACAAACTAAGGGTTGCTTAATTAGGCTTTTTCGACTTTGGATTTCAATCGTAGGTTGTTGTAGACCGAGGGTCGTCTTTTTTGGACTGAGTCCATTTTATCGACTCTACTCGGGATATTCTTTGTAGACCGTAGTAGTAGACTGATGGTTATTTTACTAGACTTTATCCATTTTTTTGACTCCACTTGGGATATTCTTTGTAGACTGTAGTAGTAGACCGATGGTCATTTTATTGGACTTGATCCATTTTTCCGACTCTACTTGGGATGTTTTTTTGTAGACTGTAGTAGTAGACCAAGGGTCGTTTTACTGGACTTGGTCCATTTTTCTGACTCCACTCGGGATGTTTGTTGTAGACCGTTGTAGTAGACCAAGGGTTGTCTTTTTTGGACTTAGTCCATTTTATCGACTCCACTCAGGATATTCTTTGTAGACCGTAATAGTAGATCGATGGTCGTTTTATTGGACTTGGTCCATTTTTTCAACTCCACTAGGGATATTCTTTGTAGACCGTAGTAGTAGACCGATGGTCATTTTATTGGACTTGGTCCATTTTTCTGACTTCACTCAGGATATTCTTTGTAGACCGTAGTAGTAGACCAATGGTCATTTTATTGGACTTGGTCCATTTTTTCGACTCCATTTAAGATATCCGTTGTATTACACAATACAGTAGAAAAACTTCCTTATCATGAATAAAATTACACTATTGATAATACTTTTTCAAGTATTTGATGTTCCATGGTTGGGGCAAGGGTTTTCCTTCCATAGATTCTAGGTAGTAAGTGTCTTTCTGAACAATTCGGGTCACTCTGAAGGGTCCTCCCCAATTGGGTCCTAACTTGCCTTCTCTAAGGACCTGTGTAGCTATGCTTACTTTTTAGAGAACAAGCTCCTCGTTCTGAATACCCCTTGGGCGTACACGAGCATTATGGTATCTTATCATTCTCTATTGATAGATGGCCATTCGGAGGGAGGCTTCATTTCTTTTCTCTTCCATTAGGTCTAGGTTCAAGCGTAGCTCTCTCTTTGTGCACCCGGCTTACGGGTTTTGAACCCTCAAACTTGTCATTTTGACTTCTACTAGGATCACCGCTTCGTAGCCAAAGGCCAGGGCATATGAGCTCTCCCCTGTAGGACTTCTTGGGGTGGTCTAGTAGGCCCAGAGGACTCATGGTAGCTCTTCAGTCCATTGTCCTTTCGATGCCTCTAATCTAGTCTTAATTATCTTAAGTATGGTCCTGTTGGTGACTTCTACTTGGCCATTGGCTCGGGGATGAGTTGGGGAGGAAAAATAATTCTTGATCCCCAATTGAGAGTAGAACTCACAGAAATGCTTGTTGTCAAACTACTTCCCGTTATCTATAATGATAGCCTATGGTATTTTGAATCGGTATATGATGGATTTTCAAACAAAGTCGCATATGTTGTGATCGGTTATCATTGCCAGCGCCTCGGCCTCGACCCATTTTGTAAAATAGTCCACCGCCACCACTAAAAACTTCCTTTGCCTGGTTGCTTGAGGAAGAGGCTCCACGATGTCTATGCCCCATTGAGTAAAGGGCCATGGGCCTGTGATGGGTATGAGCTCTTCTATAGGCTGTCTGGGGATATTGACAAATCTTTGACAACTATTACACCTTCAGATAAGATTTGCTGAGTCGTGATACATTGTTGGCCAGTAGTACCCTGCTCTGATAAGCTTATGGATGAGCATTCGACTTCTAGAATGGTTCCCACATATCCCTTCATGGATCTCCCTTATGACATACTCAGTCTTAGTTGACGACAGACATCTCAAATATGGGATGGTGAAACTCCACTTGTATAGGACGTCGTCAATTAGGGTGTACCGACTCGCTCGGAGCTTGAGCTTTCTAGCTTTTCCCCGGTCCAGTGGTAGATTCCCTATCTTGAGAAATTGTGCGATGGGGGTCCTCCAATCTTCTTTAGGCTCGTTCGCACAAATCGGGATGCGTGGCTTTTCTATGCTGGATTGATTAGGGCGATTAACGGGCAGCAGATTCTTCATAATATACTTATCATCCTAGGCTAATAGGGCCAGTCAGTTTACTTGCTCGTTCCGTCCTTTGGGTATGTGTTTGGACCTTAACAACTTTGAAGTAAAACATAAGCTCAGTGACCCTAGTTAAGTACCTCTTCATCCAATCTTCTTTGGCCTCATATTCACCAGTCACTTATCCTTCGACGAGCTTGGAGTCGGTGTAGGCTGTGACTTACATAGCCCCCGCTTCTTTCGCTAGATTCAAACCAGTTATCAATGCCTCATATTTTGCTTCATTATTTGCCATGATGAATCCCAACCATATTGCGTACTCGATCTCTAACCCCTCAAGAGTAGTCAGTATGAGTCTCGCGCCACTAGATGAGGCGGTAGATGACCCATCCATGTGTAAGGTCCATTCGGCTTTCGGGGAGCTACTTTCTGCCTCGGTGGGAGTTAATTCGGCCAGGAAGTCTGCTAAAACTTGTCCCTTGATGGCAGTCCTCGGTCAGTAGCTGATATCGTACTCGCTCAATTCTATTGACTATTTCACCATTTTTCCCGACACCTCTAACTTCTGTAGCACTGCTCACAAGGTTTGGTTTGTTAGTACCACGATAGGATGGGCTTGGAAATATGGCTTGAGCCTCCTTGTTATTATTACCAGTGCGAATGCCAGTTTCTCTAAGGGTGGATACTAGAGCTCTGCCCCATAGAGTGCTCTGCTGACGTAGTACACAGGAATCTAACTATGCTCGTCTCTAACAAGAACCGAGCTCACGACTAACTCAGACATTGTCAGATATAGATATAAGTCCTCTCCTTGTGTTGTCTAGCCGAGGGACGGCAAAACATGCTAAATGTTGCTTGAGATCTTGAAATGATTGTTTAGATTCCTCGGTCCATTCAAATCCTTTCTTTAGGAGCTGAAAGAAAGGGAAACATTTGTCTATCAGCTTCGAAATGAATTGGCTGAGGGCTACTACTCTTCTAGCCAATCGTTGTATGTCCTTCTTAGTCCATGCTGACTTCATGTTTAAGATCGCCTCAACTTTCTTGGGGTTGGCTTCAATTCCCCAGTGTGAGACCATGAATCCTAAGAATTTTTCTGCTGACACTTTGAAGGAGCACTTTGCTGGGATGACCTTTAATTGGTATTTCCTCAAGGTGCAGAGTTTTTCTTCTAGATCATCGATGTGGTTCTCAGACTTTATGCTTTTCACCAACATGTCATCCACATAAACTTTGATGTTTCTTCCTATCTGAGCCTCAAACACTTTGTTCACTAACCTTTGGTAGATTTCTCTAGCATTCTTTAAGCTGAACGACCTGACCTCGTAACATTACGTGCCTCAGTTGGTAATGAAGGATGTTTTTTCTTGATCTTTCTTCTCCATTTGTATTTGATTGTAATCGGAGAATGCATCCAAGAAGCTAAGCAAGGCATGCCCGGAGGTAGAATCAACCAATGCGTCTATCCTTGGTAGTGGAAAACTATCCTTTGGATAAGCCTTGTTAAGGTCAGTGAAGTCCACACACAGTCTCCATTTCCCATTACTTTTTTTAACCAGCACCACATTGGCCATCCATTCAGGATAGGTGACCTCCTGTATGAACCCTACCTGCAAGAGTTTATCCACTTCTTCGACTATAGCTTGGTTCCTGTCAGCAGTGAACGTCCTCTTCTTCTGTCTGATTAGTTTAGCTGAGGGGTCGACACTTAGCCTATGTGTGATTACCCTTAGGTCAATTCCCAGCATGTCCATGTGTGTCCAGGTGAAGGCATCTTTGTAGGCTATCAAGAGTCCCTTCAAACGAAGCCTAAATGCTTTTAAGAGTGCCCTTCTGACATGAACGACCCATTCGGGACAATTGGCATCGATGTTGAGTTCCACTAGATCATCTGCAGACCGGGTTTGTTTCAGTTGAACATCATCTCTGTCCTCCATGTCGTCGATGATGAGAGCTTCCTTCGACTGTTTTCCTTTTAGGGATGCTACATAACACTCTCAGGCTGCTACCTAAGAAATCTACCACTTTTGTTACTTGACGAGGACTAACCTTGGCTGTTACAGATAATGTGATGACATCCACGACATATAGCTTGTCCCCTGTGAAACCCACAAGAGGTGATGTAGCCAGGCAGAGCTTATTTTTACCGATTCCCATATGTTCAAAGATAAATACATATAGGATGTCTGTAGAGCTGCCATTGTCGATGAGTATCCTCTTGGTTTGATGGTTGGCTATGATCAGCATGACATCTATATCATCATCATGGGGGTGCTGCACTCCTCGGGAATCTTCTTCCGTGAATGTGATATCCTCTTGACAAGTTTGGGGACACTTTCAGGGTCCATTGGTTGTGTAAACCTGCTTTGATGAAGATCTCATAACTCGCGCTTAGGCTTTTCTTACTGATGTTGACTTGCCACCTCCCGCAGACCCTCCTGTAATGACTTTTATTTCTTGCAATGGCTCAGATTCAGGATTCTTTCTACTCGACAGTTCCTTTACCACCCTTGGGGATGTCTGGGTACAAGTTGCTATAAAGCATCTCAACCTGCTTTGTTAGATGAGGGCTTCTATTTGATCCTTCAAGTTAATACAGTCTTCCATATTATGGCCATGATCACAATGGAACCTGCAATATTTCTTATGAGATCTTTTGTTTGGGGGAGTTTTGAGCTTCTCAGGCCACTTCAAAGACAGATCGTCACACATGTACATAAACACTTGCTCGAGAGAGGAATTAAGAGGGGTGTAGGCCTGGGCTCGTCATGCGGGCCCTCTTATGACGAGCCCTCTTTCTTCTCTCGGCCTTATAGATTGGTCTCTACTGTCCCTTGTCCTTGCTTATCCCTTGGCTTCTTTCTGTCGGTCAACACTTTTTCGCTTCGACATTTCTCGCATCTCATTTCCTTGGTCTCTTCTGGCCATCATTGCATCCTCAGCATTCATGTGTTTCTAGGCTTGAAGCATTAACTCGGCTATGCTACTCGGTTGAGACTTGGAGAGGGAGAATAAGAATTTCGTGGGTAGTAGCCCACCCATGAAGGCAGTAAGCACTACCTTCTCATCGACATCATCCACTTGCATCACTTCCTGGTTGAAACGGGCGACATAGTCCCTTAGCGATTCACCCTTCGTTTGTTTGACATTGAGTAAATAGGTGGCAGAATTATGGTAACGCCTCCCCCCTATGAAGTGAATGGCGAACTATTGACTCAACTCGGAGAAGGAGTTGATGCTATTAGGTTGAAGACTGTTGAACCACTTCCAAGCCGATCCCTTCAACATAGCCGGGAAAACCCTGTACATGACCCATTTGAATAATCATGTAGGAACATCAAGGTCTTGTATGTTTCCAGGTGGTCGAACAAGTTTTTGTTTCCATCAAATGGCTCAATTGGGGGAATACCGAACTTCTTGGGAAGGGGATGAGACATGATCATCATAGAAAATGGGTGATTAGTCCTCTACACCAATGCTTCCACTATGGAAGGGGTTTTGCTCTTGAGGGCTTCCATCACCGTGTTTAGCTGATCCTGCATCTTTTGGATACACTTCTCTTGTTCTACGTTGGTTCCACTGCCTACATCATTAATCTATTGTGATGTGGAGGGCCTGGGACCATGATTATCCCCTTACTTCTCTCTTTAGAATTCCTCCTCGACATCTGGTCTAGGGTGTATAGTTTCCTGCGTCTCTTCTTCACCTGAAGGTTGGTGATCCAACTGCTCCATAAGCCTACGGCTTAGTTCCTGATTTTGTTGTACCATTTGTTCCATGCTGCGGCTGAGGTCCTGTATTTGTTGTTCTAGGCTCGCAATCTTGATTGCCTCGATCTCCCTCCTTCCTGGATTATTTGTGGATGATGCGTTCCGACGAACTTCTATCGTTCCAGATCGAGTTTCTACCATAGGACTTTTTATCATGCCAGAAACTCTTCTACGTATCCCACAGGCGGCGCCAATTGATGAAGCTAAGATTGGGCTCACCTAGATAATTCTCTGGTCATCTTCAATCTGAATAATCAGATGAAATTTACTTGCACTGCACAGAAAACGACGTCGGTGTGGCGCCGGCTTACACCTCTCCGACACCCAAGCTAGCCCTTTTTTTTTTTTTTTTGGGAAATAATCTCCTTTCCTTTTCTGGGAAATGATTGAACTCACCTCCTTCTTTTTCCTTCCTGCCTCCTTTTATCTTGGAATATCCTTTAAGTTAGTTAGAAGAGCAAGGGGTGTGGTACAAGTGTTGATGTCGAATTGGCTATCAGTCTATCCCACTCTATGCTCTATAACGGCCACTTTTGTCTTGTTGAGCTTAGTTGAATTGCGATAATGATTTGTTAAAGTGGGCCGATCGACTTTATCTTATAATATTACATCATGTTGGGTAACCTTTGGTCTAACAACAATGAGTTGTCCGGCATTAGGGTTGGTTGGGCACGTTGTCAATTAAGTGGTCAGCTAAAATGGTTGGTCGGACATGTTACCGGTATTTTGCTCAGCATAACGGTCGGTTGCACATGCTGTTGGTGTGCCACATATGGGTCGGTCGGCATGAGAGACTACGAATTTGAACCACTGACAGATCGTTTGGTGAATATGTTGGACCGGGGTAGGGTGGTTTACTTGGCCAATTGATCCAACCTACCGGGTGTCGAATCCTTCAGCATCAGATAGCTTTTATGAAAGGTTAGTCTCAGTGTTCATGAACGAAACCTTTGAAACCATTTCTTGGGGTTCGGCGAACACAGATTATGATTGATATTAATGGAACCAGCCATTATTTACTAATTTTCAGAAATAATGGGTTTGGTCCTCCAATATATAAGATCACTTAGAGTAAATTATTTACATTTTTCTTCTTTGCAGTAGCGTTGTCTCACCATGACATCATCAATGAAAATTTAAGTTGTTACTAATAATGCCAACCTTTTCAACCCAGCACAAAGCCACCAATTTCTCCCTGCCTTTCAGTACTGTTGCTGGAATGCACAACTGTCCATTTAGATTTGTCATATGGATATCCATAAAAAGCTTAAATGTGTATGGTACAATTGATTACAAGATTTGAGTATAGGCAGTGAATGTAAATGCCAAACTATGTTGAAAGAAACATTACAGAAAACGAACTTTGATGATTAACAAGGATCTTGAAGAAGACTTAGGATATCAGAGCGTTGTTCATCACTCAAATGAGTAGGAAAAGTGACACGGAATTTCATTCGCAGATCTCCTCTCTTTCCTTGCTCTTTTGGATTGGGCATGCCTTGGCCTGGAATGATTCTTTCATAGCCAGGGTACACAATTTCGTCAAGCGACAAACCTATCTTCTCCCCACTCAAGAGAGGGATAGAGAGGGTGCAACCGGTTAGAGCCTTTATTAATGGAATCTCTATAGCCAACACCAAGTCATTATCTTCTCTTTTGAACAAGGGGTGTCGTTTCTCGGCGATCAAAAAGATGACATCCGCCGGTAGAGTTCCTGGTCTCTCGTCACCCTTTCCTTCAAATGTGATCTTTGTTCCTTTCTTCCATCCTGGCTTCACTTCTATCTTCAACAACTCCTCAAGCTGAATAGTCATCCTGCAGAAAGAAAGATAAATGAATATCATCTTAGGATAACTTCTATTACAGAGAAGTTGGCTGGGTTCTGATTTGAATAATTCCGACATTAATGTCATGCTTATCAACTAGATGATCAGGATGGTTAATGGAACTTGATATGTTGATGCTTGTGGGAGACCATGATTTTCTATATAATAGTAGCTACATTTAACCGCACTTACACACACACACACACACACACACACACACACACATTGTTTTCGTCTGTATAAAAAGTGGGTAACATGATTTTTTTCTTTTAATTCTATATAAGGTGATTTCCACACATAAATATATGGGAAATCAAAGACTGTAGAAGTATAGAACTATAACGTGATTATCCTCAATTTATAGCAAAAACCAGTGTGACAAGATAGATTACTAAATTCTGAAGAAAGCTATCACTAGGACTAAGAACCCAAAGGACAAAATTGGATGTATGAAAGAATAGAGTGAAGTTTAATTTACCAAGATCCATTGACATTGGAAAAGAGTACCAAAGTCCATCCAAGGGAGGAACATATTTAAGATGTTTTGATCCAAGAATCACATGTTGAGGGCCTATGTTCATACGCTAAGAGCATGGATGTAAATTTAAAGATGTGATAAGTGGAAAAGAGGCAGAAAACAAGGCTTCCACTAGTATTAAATAGTTCAAGAAGGATACTTCAAAAAACTTTCCTAAGAAATAGGTTAAGGAATGAGAGCTTGAAAGACTGCTTAGAAATAGACCAACATAAGAGACCCAAGGACAAATTTTGAGTCTCAAATACTCAGGCTGGATGATTTTCATCAACAAGAAATAAGGCCCATAAGAGGTCTAATCTTAATTTTGTCAATTTTAGCTTGTCACATGTACAAACCTTCATTATATGTATCTCATCTATCACAGATACCATTTATTGACGACTGTGCGTGAGTGATTCTCCAGGGTTTGCATTCAAAGAAATCAAGAAAGCACCACTGATAGAGAGTAGAATATTTAGTCCTCTTGAACCCCAATAAAAACTAAAATCCGACCTTGCTTTAGAAACCAATCAACTAACGGGCATATCTAAGTAAATGAACGGCTAAGTTCAACAGAGGTGGTTGAATTCCTGGAAACTTAGCAGACTACTCAGAAATCCAATTATGGGTTCTAAAACCATCCTTATAAAATTTTAAAACTCCTGAGCTCATCATCCTGTTTCCCATATCGTTTCATTAATTTGACGAAAGAAAATGAGAATGACAACACCATTAGATTATCTCTGCCTATAATGATGCATCGTCCATCCATCTATTCATCCTTCCAATTTCAATCTATCCACCCATCTTCCTACTTACGTGCATTGTATAAGGATCATATAAACATGGATAGCCACAATCAGTAAATAGATTGATAGATAATAGAATTTAGCCAAGAGAAAGGGAAAATGAAATAAGATAGTATGGGGCTCAGCTGGTTTGAAGTGACGAACCCTGTATTTGTGATGACATTTCTTGTGATCTTAATCTTCTTCAGGCATCCATGGCACAACTCCTCAAGCGTGCACTCGAGCTGCCTTTCAATTGGTGGGGGTTTCGCCCGCATGTTCGAGTAGGAAAACATAATGGGTGTGGTAGGACTGCTCCTTCGGCTGATACTTCTCGATAGTGGGCTTGCCACAGGTGATGGGGTTTGGCTTCTTCGGCTCGCACTTCTCGGGAGAGACGATGGGGTGTGGAAGAACTGATCATCCACACTTTGATGCTTGTAGAAACGATCAGGAGTTGTTGGTTCGTCTCCTCTCGAACTCCCGCCCCCATTGTCCCTGTATTCATGACCACCATACCCATTCCTCTGTTCTTGTTTCTTGTCATTGAGGGCCTGAAAATGAATGAATACATAAGAGTACGTATCTACCCATTGATGGGTATCCATTATTGAATAAAATTGGATGGGGTGCATTCATGTTTGTACGTGTTTACCTCATAATAGGCTTCATTAATGGCTTTGAACTTGGCTTCGGCTTCGGTTTTCTGAGAAGCAGGATTCTTATCAGGATGCCATCTCATGACCAGAGATTTATAGGCCTTGCAGACATCTTTAATGGAGGCTCCTTTTGGGACACCAAGGATTCTGTGGAAATCTGGCGAAGTTGGACGTGTTTGATCTCCCATGGAGGAGAAATGCAGAAAAGAGATAGAAGGACACAGAGAGAGGATTGGTTAAAGAGATTCAGAGAGAAAAGAGGAAGAAAGAGGAGGAGATTGTCAAAATGGAGAACATACATCTAAAAATGCAAGGGAAGCTAAAGATGAAGCGTTTTGCAAGGCATTTTATTAGGAACAATCCGTTAAGAGAAGGTGGACAGGTAATTTTCTTTTGTCAGCAATTTTGAAGACACGGTTCACCTCCCTCTATTAGTAAGAATCCTGTGTAAATAACGTACATAACACTTTAGTCTATAAAATCCATCAGATATCCTGATATCTGGGTACTGATCCTCAATGTCCAATCAACAGAAGAGATCTTGGATGGACCAGGTCGGCCGGAAATTACACTGATCATCAGATCATAACCATTCAATCGACATACTTTAATTATTTCCTAACTGTTCAACTACAAGTGATTAATCAGTCAATTAATGAATAGCTGATTCACCAAGCAGGATTGGTGTAATACATGATATCCATATGACGTCCCCTGTGTCCTGGACTGGACATTGGCATCAGATGTGGTAAAAATAGAGAAATAATTTACCATAGGGAGCAAATGTCCTGTCCAGGACATCAGGGTCATATGGAATAAAATGGGTGGGAATTTGAAATTTCATCAAACCCCTGCCCATTTTATTCTATTTGAAGTCCCATGGTGTCCTGAACATCAAATACTGGATATAACATTTATTTTGTATACTAGAAAATAAAGAAATAATACCGCTGGACACCAGTGTCATATGGAGCACAGAGGATTTGGTAGGACAACTTAGAGAGTGGCTAAAGTTGGAATGACATCAGGGCCCACACATCATGCCAAAAAAAAAAAAAAAAAATCCCCCTAAAAGGGCTGCGTCTAGGTATGGAAATATGTTTTTCCTGATGTATTAGAATGGCATCAGGGGGCTGACACAATAGTGCCAAAAAGTGATTTCACTTTTTTGGGGGTGCTGATCACTTTCAATGCTGATGTGTCCACCCCCTGAAGCCATTCTAATACATCAGGAAAAGCAGATTTCCGTACCTAATCTGTTTTTTTGGCACTGATGTGTCAGCCCTGATGTCATTCCAACTTTAGCCACTCTCTAAGTTGTCATACATAATCCACTCTGCACATGGAGTAATAAGGGGTGAATGATCCATATAGAATATGCATTTTATTCCATATGACGTCTCTAGGTGTCCTGGACACCAAATACTGGACAAAACATGTATTTTGTTTACTGTACCTAGTTTTGACATCTACTCTTTTCAGTCCAAGCTTTCTACGCTAGTGCTACCAAGTTAGGTAGCATTTGGATAAACTTATAATTGACTTTTGACTTAAAGAATAATTTACGTATTTATATTTATAGGGTTTGATCCATCAAAATTTTTGTATAAGTCAATGACTCAATTTATCGGGTAAGTTGTTGGATCTCAACTTAAAAATAAGTGGATTCTTTATTCTCTCTCCTACTTATGACTTATGCATAAGTAACTTTTTAATTTGCAAACCAAACGCAAAAACATAGAAACTAATGACTTCTGGAGTGCTAGAAGTCATAAGTTGTTAAAAATAAGTTTATCCAAATGCTACCTTAGGGTACTGCACCCCCCCCCCCCCGCTTTGATGTGGCTCTACCCCTGCACTACGATTATGTTTATCTCAAACCAAGGTATGGTATATTATTGGAAATAAATGTTCTGTCTAGGATTTGGTGTCCAGATGGTGTCTAAGACACCCGTCATATAGAATAAAATGCATATACCATATTCAAAAAATGCATCATCCACCCCTTGTTATTCCATAGGACGTCCCCTGGTGTCCTTGAAACCAAATACTGAACAGGACACCCTAACTTTGATCTGGATAAACTCTTTCTTGACTTAAACTGCCCCTTCTCAATGTGTGAGTACCCTTCTAATAATAATGGGTCTGACAAAATATTATGCTTGATTGGAATCAGTTGCCCCCTCTTAAATGTGTGTGTACTCCATGATTGGAATCAATTGCCCCCTTCAATGTGTGAATACCTCATGATTGGAATAAGTTGCCCCCTCCCCCCCCCCTCCCTCGCGCCCCCAACCCTCTTACCAGGAAATGAGTTCACGTTCCTTCTAATCTGGCTGAACTGGTATCACTCCAGTCTCTACTCAGACTGTGACACAATGTAAGGCAAAGAGTGCATTAAGCTCAAGATGGTGTCCAGGGTGCCAAGTGACTACATTTGGAATAAAATGGGTGGGAATTTAAAATTTCATTTAACCACTACTCATTTTATTCCATGTAAAGTCACCTACATATTGGACTCCAAATCTTGGATAGAACATTTATTTCAATTAATAAATACACAAATATATTTACTACAATACCCTCCTTTGACCCATCTGTATAAGCTCAAACACCCTTTGTCAGGTCATGTGTCACGCGCTGATTGCTAATGGAGTGGTACTTGTTCATTGATGCTGGAGATGATTTAAAATCCTAGAGAATCCTTGCCTCAGGATTGGATTAGGTGTGGCCCTTAATGGGTGCCAATAGTGTGCCCACAACCAGTAGGTGAAACATCACTTTAAAAAAGTGATTTACACCTTTTGGGGGTGCTTTTCACTTTTTTGATGTGATGTATCACCCTCTCATTGTGAGCACACCATTGGCATCCGTTAAGGGGATGCACATAATCCTTTGGCTTGTCCCCCTACTTGAAAATCCTGTCTCCGCCCCTGAATGCAATACTTGTTTTAATATGATCAATTGTAGTAGCTAAATTAATAACGCATCAAAGCTGTTCACAATTTTGGATCACAATTGAGTCAAACATGTTATTTGTGGATGTATGTGTGCAATGGGTGGCAAGTGGAGACTAGTCAAGCTTGTCACTAAAGCAAGGAGATGACTGCTGATCTACCAAGCGGAGGAGGGTCGCATATAGTTTATGGTTTTTGCATTTCCCCCCCCCTAATGTGAGGAAACTTGGCATCATCCCCACGTTCTATTGGCAAATAATGGTTGTGGGTAAATGAGCTAAGGCTTTGACCACAAGCAGTTCGGGATGAACAGGAAGGAAAAAATAAAGGGAACTGTTAGTCGCACCTCAACATTTCCTGAACCCACCTCATTTTTTTTCTTTTATACCCTTCCCGTTATCACTCTCCTACTAAAAACACCCCTCCCTCCCACACCTTCAGCAACCACTCCGGTGTTTAGCAGTTGCAGCGACCCTCCGGCACCCCCTCCTCTCTCTCTCCCTCCCTCTCCCGCACTCCCCTCTCTCTCTCTCTCTTTCTCCCTCCTCTCTCTTTCGCCCTCTTCCTCTTTCTCTCTCCCTCTCTCCCCTTCAGCAACCCTCTTCCTCTCTCC
>JAOXJP010000012.1:5123851-5140933 GCA_025762735.1 Platanus orientalis | reverse complement strand
CCCAAATAGATTACTACAACTAAAATACCCTCAAAATTAAGTGCCTCCCCCCCCCTTTACAAGAGACACAAATAACATATAAATAAATAAATAGAGCAACCAAAAGAATTGTAAACATGAACCAACACCATCTCGGTCATGATGTCCTCATCACACCTTCAAGAAACAATCAAAATTATCTACATCTTCTTAGTCCTGGGATCCACTTCCATTAAACCTCCACACCTCTAGCCTATTTCCAAAAAATTATTGTATGTGTGTGTGTGTGTGTGTGTGTTACAATTTATATCAAAAAAATGTTGTAACATATATTTTAAAATACACATAAGGAAAATTATTAAAACATATATATATATATATGGAGAACTGAGATGTCTCCAATGACTTTCCAAACAAGAAAACCAAAAAAAACATTAATGGAGGATGACTAACCACTTGCTCTAAAAGCTCGAACTGATAGAGGGAAGCGAACCAATCCCTTTATCATGTAGCCTAGGCTAAGCCAAGCCCTCAATCAAACCCTCCTTTGTGGGCCCCACCACCCATGGGTCCTATCTCACGCAAGTTGCCCCACCCTGAGTGTGGCCTCATCTCCCACAGGTTGTGCTCTACTCAAGCCCAGTGTGAAAATGCCATTAACATTTCTCTTTGCAAGGCAGTGTAAATGTAACCAAGACTAATTTTTTGTGAAACAAGATAGTGTACATAGTACATAAACCATTAATGTTGATTTTTTTTTTGTCATAAGAAATGAATGAAAAGACCTCTTTGCAAAGACAAAAAAGTATGACACAGGTACATAGAGGATAAAAGTGTCAAAAAAGGTGTGCATTCAAGATGAGGCGCCAAATTTCTATAAAAAAAAAAAAAAAAATAGAAAGTCAATAAATTCAAAACACATCTCATGTCTTGTCTGTGGTGCATCATCACACATACGATCACATAAAATGTTCCTTTTAAAAGCTTAATGAGCAGAGCCGGAGCCGAGCTCATCTTTACAAGCCTGAGCCGAGCCTGAGCTGCACCTCAAGCTCGTGATGAGCCTGAGCCCAAACCTTATGTGACAAGCCTGAGCTCCCAGCAGCAGCCCTAGCAGCAGGGAGGATCTTGGTTTATATTGACGACCATTGCTGAAAGACCAGAACTCCGTTACTGACTTTAAACTGCTCTGTAGAGATGATTTGATCACCTTCTCTACTTTCAGTCGCCAACAGCGCCCGATTTGAAGGAGTTCCAATCAGTAGCATAATTAAACCATTATCGGCATCTTTGCAAAATCTACAGGATACTCCTAATCCAACCGATTTCCATGAAACATTAAACCCCCACACATTGAAAGAAATAACGTTGTTCCACAGCTTCTTCTCCATTAGTCTCACCCAATGGAGCTTGGAGGAGTTGGAAGCAAGTATATTGATTTCACAGCCTAGGGAACCACCAGAGACACCGAAATCCCCCATTTGATGCAGAAGCTCCAACAAACTAGCCAAGCCGGAGGATCCCTCGCCTTCGGGAATGATGATGAAGCAATTAGGTTCCTTTGGCCTCCATTCAGTCATTGGAACAAAAAAAAAAAACCAATCATTTGACCCCCAAGACAGGAAGAAGACCCACCAGGAAAGTGAAGAGTCTCCTCCATCTAATGTCGCGATTCAGGTCTCAGGCATTTTTTTCAAAAAAACTTTTACCTTCTCCACCCAAAACAGAGGAAAGTTAATCCTTCGAGGTCATCCCTTACCACATTCCACAAGAAAGAAAATCTCATCCTCAACTGCAAGCTCAAAAGGTTTTAGTTCTACGAAGAGGAATCAATCTCTCAATACCTCCCATTTCGCTATGGAATGTTCATCCTTTTTTTCCCTCCCTGGGGGGATACAGGAGGCCTTGTGCCCATATATTAACCCTACTGACATCTGTCATGTGCCCATGTCATCATGACTAAACAAACTGCCATGCACCAGTGAGACGGTGATGCAGAATATGGCCAGCATCATCTCATCACCAATAGTTGCATGTAAACAAGGCATCATTACATGCTATCACCATTGCTGATGCAATTTTCTCAATATGCCGGTAAATTAATAGTAAAGAAATGAAACTTCATTACTGCGATTGCCAATAGCAATTAATATATTTGCAGCATCCTGTAAGCAATTCAATGTCTAGAATAATGTGATAACAAGATGAGTTTCCAACAAAAAATTTGAAGCCCATGGTTTATAGTAGGGTCAAACATGATATTATCCTAGATATGGTATGGTAAAAGTAAACACTATGGTGGAAAGAATTTAATTTCAAAGTACAAGAACCTTAAGTCCAAGAAAAAATTGTAAAAGAGATCAGGCTATGATCCATGTCAAATTTAATCTATCTAGATAAAATATCTTAAACTCAAATTGAGAAGTAGTGCACATCAAATTATCCAATTTATAAAATATCTTAAACTCAAGATGAGTATTAAGCCATATCAGCACCCACCCAAATTTTGACTTGGGTTAATTAATGGAATCAGATAGGTTCATTACAGATTTTAGACACCCCTGGATTTCAAATAGAATTTTTCATTTTTTGATGATTTTATCAATGATTATTTCTTAAAATGTGTATGAATGATTTGTTGAACTCTTTTGGTAAAAGTCGTACTTTTTTTTGTTTATGTATCAATCATGAATCATGATACATAACCTTATGGGCCAATTGTATCATTTGTCTTTGTTCTGGATAATGATTTTTGAAGAATTCTCATAAGTTTTAGTGCAAATTGTAACTTTTTCCCTTTGCTACAATTTACGGCAAAAAATTAATTCAAATAAAATTATGGTAAGATACCTAAATGTAATTGAAATGAAATACAAAAATTAACTAAAGTATGTAAATTAGTTAACTACAAAATAAAGAAGGAAAAAAAAACCAAAATCATAAATACAGAGAAAGTTAAAATTTGGACACCTCATTTAGCTCAAACTATGCAATGTAAAAACACTCCAAAACAGTGAGCAAGTTCGGTCCATTTAAGGGGTCAAACAACATCCAATAAAGCCGAAATTTGGTGAACATGTAAGTCACTATCAGTGGTTTACAGTGCAAATTTGATACCTTAATTCCTCCCATAGGGGGAGTTATGACTCTTACACCATTTAATATACAAAAAAAAAAACAAAAAAAATGGGGAGACAAGTTTGTCTCACCTATGTCCTACCTTGGGGCTTTTTTAATGGGTCCAAAGGTAGAATAATTACAACATAAAGGGTGGTCTAATCATAAAAAGAAAAGGGGGGATGGACATTGACTTAAAGGTAAGCTTTCCTTCCTTTCTTCTTTTCTTCCTTCTTTATTTCTTTCTCTCTTTCTTTTCTCTTCTTTCTTTCTTTCTCTCTTTTCTTTTTTTTCTCTTCTAAAAATTTCTTACTCAAAAAAAGTCTTCCTCTATGGCTGAATTAAGGGGAGTTTATAGGTGGAGCGAATGATGGGGGTATGGCCATAAGTATAGTAAAGTGGGTCTCACATCAAAGTGTGGTTGAGAGTGGACCACTTAAAGGGGATAGGGTAGAGGCTTCTCAGCCACGTGTGAGGTGTTTTAGAAGTCTTCTTCCATTAGCCACAAAGTTAAGGTAGCTTAGATGAGTGTCATATGACAAGGGGGTCAAATGGTGGGTAGAGGTAAAGACATGGAAAAATTGAGAGTTAAGATATATTATGGGCATTTAGGGTTTTAGGGGGTTAATCTTAACCTTTAGCTATGAGAAAGGAAGTGGAGTGTCATGTGGCAAGGGGAAGAAGATGGAGGGTTGGGATGAGGAGGTAAAAAATAAAGGGTTGGATTGGCCTTAGCTTTTAGATGGTGGATGATGGGCTAGGATTTTAGATCATTGAATCCTAATCCTTTATCAAGAATACTTTAGATTAATGCCAAATGAGAGACCCTAATCCAAAGCTACTTTTAGGATGTTTTGAAAATGTAATGATTACTTTTTTGAATATATCGAACCAACTTTCATTAGCCTTCCCACATTGAAACATCAAAAGGGTAGCAAATTACCATTTTTCCCCCACACCTGCAAATATTTCAACTTCAGTTTATTAAACCCATTTTCTCCAAAATTCTCTAACCTTTATAAGTCTTCCCACATTGAAGTATCAAAGACTAAAAAACTACCATTTTACCCTCATAGTCTTAAAACTCCTATTTTTTTCCTCAAAATTGGACCCTCAATAAATCCTAGAATAGAAATTTCCCCTGTCATTCAAATGACCCCAAATCAGGACTTATGCCCTCTAATCAAGATTATCTTCAAAAAGCTATCTAAGAAACCTAAATTTCTAGGAACTTAGGCAACCCTCAAAATCCCAATACTCCCCTAGACCCTCATGAGACAATTTAGCCTATATTTGACTTACAGTAAGCTCCCAAAAGTTCTCTGAACAGCCAAATCCAGGACAGTTAGTGGCTAAATCGCAGCCTTTGCCAAGACTTCAAAACCAGCTCTCAAACTCAAGTACTTTTAGACCCATTTCATATCAGATTCTCCAATCTCTCCAGATTAAGCCATATCATTTTCAGCAAATGATGAACTTTCGGAAGACTCCTAGGAATTCACCAGAGATCAGAAATTCAATCAGTCAATGGCCATACTTCAATAGTTTTGAGACCTTTGAAAGACTCTCACCCAGATCAGGTCTATCCAGAAACTCAGCATGCCTCAATTATCTCATTTTCCCAATTTAATCTAAAAACATTTTTTACTATGTCTAACCTATGGTGAACTCTCGAGAACTCTCTTGAAATCCGAATCCCTCAAGGTTAGGCTCATTTTTTTAGATTTTTCGAGATCTTTAAAAATCCCCCTAATAGATAGGTCCATTTATAAACTCAACAAAGCTCAATTGTTCATTTTCTTACAAATCCAAGTTGTATTTTTCTGCCAAGTGACCCTCCTTTGAAAACTCTTCAGAAATCTAATTATCAGTCTGTCAGATCCTGTGTTCTCGAGACTCAGCGACCCAAAACATTCAATGACTTCCATTTTTTCCACCTAAGACTCAGTGAAAACATGTCTCAATTCCGCTAAAGATTTAGTCCGGGACAGAACACAGATTTTGACTCAAGTATCGATGTCACAAACAGTCTAAACCTATGTATCAAAAAATTCAAAGGTTATCTTTCATATCAAGACCTTAAAAATCAATTTTACCATTTTGCCCTTCATGCACAAGTTCGAGTCATTTCAGAGCCATTCAAACTCAGTTTTGACCTACCTACACTCATCTAAATTTAATTCCAACAATTGCATTGCGACCAGAGCATCTGAGAGATGCGAAAAACACATAAGCCTCAAAGCTTTCTGAGTTATAGAGCCCAAAAAGCATACTCAAATAGTAAGGGGACCGAAATCCAAAAACCTGTTCATATTTTTTAGAAAAGTAATCATTACTTTTTCTATATTTTCAAAAAGGTAATCATTATATTTTCAAAAAAATCTTAAAACTGGCTTTGTCTTAGGGTCTCTCATTTGGCATCAATCCAAAGTATTTTTGATAAAGGGTTAGGATCCAATGATCTAAAACCCTAGCCCATCATCCACCATCCAAAACCTAGAGTTAATCCAACCCTTTATTTTTCCACCTCCTTATTCCAACCCTCTATCTTCTCTTCTTTGCCACATAGCACACATCCATCCCCCTCATAGTTAAGGATTAGGATTAACCCCCTAAAATCATAAACGCACATAAAATATCTTAACCCTCAATTTCCCCACCTCCTTACCTTAACCATCCATTTAACCCCCACTTGCCACATGACACTCATCTAAGTTACCCTTACTTTGTGACTAATGGGTGAAAGACTTTTAAAACACCCCACATGTGGCTGAAAAGCCTTCACCCTACCCCCTTAAAGTGACTCACTCTCGACCACATGTTGATGTGAGACCCACTTCACTATGCCCATGGCCATACCCCCATCCTTGGCCCCACCCAGAAAACCCCCCCAATTCCGTTATAAAGGAAGGCTTTTTCTGAGTAAGAAATTTCCAAAAAAAAAAAAAAAATGAATGAATGAATGAAGAAAATAAGGAAAGCCTACCTTCAGGTCAGTGTCAATCCCCCATTTTCTCTTTATGATTAGACCCTCCATGCTGTAATTATTTCACCCTTTAACCCATTAAAAACGCCCCAAGGTGAAACATAGGGGAGACAAGTTTGTCTCCCCTCTTTATATCTTTTTTCGGTACATTAAATGGTGTAGGAGTTATAACTTCCCTTATGGAAAGAGTTAAGATCTCAACTATCACAATGACTTACATGCCCACTAAATTTCGGTCTCATTGGATGTTGTTTGACCACACTTACTGTTTTGGAGTGTTTTTACACTTCATAGTTTAAGCCAAGTGAGGTGCCCGAATTTTAACTTTCTCTATATTTATGATTTTAGTCTATTGCTTTCTTTATTTTTCAGTTAACTAATTTATATGTTTTAGTAAATTTTTGTATTTCATTTTATTCACATTTAAGTATTTTAATAGAAATTTATTTGAATTCATTTTTTGTTGTTTTTATTCTATTTTAATTTCTGTCACTTAACTCATTTGTTAAATTACTCTCTATGTACTTACTGTTTTGCTTTAATTTTGCTATAGTAGTTTTATAATATTGTCAAGATACTTCATGTAAATTCGAGCTCAACCCCATAGGTGTAGCCCCTGGAATGGACCCCACAATCCCTATGTTTTACAAGGGACTGTGTTAAACAATGGAAGACCCACCCATTTTTAAAAATTCAAAGTGGAGTCTACCCTTAACAAAAGAGACTGGGATGTTTTAGAGGGCTTTCTGGGAAGTTAAACCCTACGCCCTAAAAAACTCCAGGTCTATTGGACCCCTCTTGATGGTCTAAAAGCATGAAAGACTGGCTGCTGGATTGTGGCCCAAAACCAGTACGCCTAAACTTTCACTCTCATGAACATCCAGGCATACCCTGAAGTTCAAGCATACAGCCTAATATCAAGCGTACCAACCTGAATGCCTCAACCTTTCTGTCCATGTGTGTCCAGTGGTCCATAAGGACCCACAGACCCTTAAAGACCCTCTAGGAAAATACTTAGACCTCTGACCCTGTTGAAACAACGAATGGGGTCCATTTGAAATAGTACGCCTGAATTCACACTATTGTGGAAGTTCAAGCGTACACATTGATGTCAAACATACTAACCTGAACACCCTTTTGATCCCTGTCCTTATGGATACAATCAGCCCACAAGGGCTCCCAAGTCCTAAAACCCTTTTGATAAAAGCCCCAGGTCCGTGATCCTTTTGAAACCCTTAGTGAGACCCCTCTTTGGACCATACGCCTAAACTTTCACTTCTGTGAAAGATTAGGCATACACTTAAATATCATACATACTCCTAAAAATCAAGCATACAGTCTAGGTAAATTCCAATTTTACAAACTGTAAATTCCAATTTTACCCTTTCTGATAATCAAAAGGTGGGGATGAACCCCCATACTTCCAGAACCATCGGAAACCTCTACTCCAACCCCTAGGACACCATTTTAGCCCCTATTCACAAAAAGGACCCACTATGAGACATTCTTAAGTCATATGCCTGAACTTTATTGCAGAATAAAATTCAAGCGTATGACACAAGTTCGGGCGTACTGACAAAGAAAGGTCAAAACCACATTTTTCTAGTCTCGTTTAATAATATGTAGACATTGTTAGATCAAAAGAGACACTCTAAAAAGGTGGGTAATTAAAGTTCTAACACCTTCCCCAATTGCAACCAAACAGCTTACCATAAATCTCAGGAATCTCAGACCAGTCTAAAGAGTCATCCTAGGCCTATAGGTCTAGCCCGGGCTGCAAAACCCGCATGCAGATGTCCAACTCTATCTGTAAATATTCAGAGTTGGTGGCAACTTCAAACCAAAGCCCTGACATGTCATTGGCCAGGCCACATCCCACGGAAATGGGCAAACCATGTTTTTCACGATGCCCACAAGCCCTAACTTCAAAAACAAACTTCTTCATCTGGATGCCAGATGTAAATTTAGACATAAATACCCTAAAAAAATGGTAATTTAGGTGAGACCCCATACTAAGGGGAAGAGAAAGTAAAATACCCAAACACAATATTTAGTAAAAAGAATTTGTAGTTTTAACCTCAACCTCTACATCTACATCTAGCAGTAAACTGAAGTCAGGGCACTACACAAGACCAGCTATCATATTTAATCATGAGGTTCCCAAATTCACTTCTAGTTTCAAACATTTTCACTCATGATATAAACTCTTCATGTGGAATTTAAAAGTCATTCTATAATTTATAAATGCTAATGATAAAACATATATAGTTGGTGGCACAAGCACAGAAATAATAGCCATGATGAACATGGAAGCCAACAGAACACACAATTCTTCAACATCATACAGCAATTCGTAAACCTTACCTGAGCTTTAAAAAACAAACATTTTCAACCACAAAATCACTAACATAAGCTAGTCTCCAAAGATTATCCACTGAAATTTTCTAAATAATAATCGCATATAGGAAAGATTAAGAAGGAAAAATAAAAAAAGGAAAAGTACACCTAAAAAGGAGGAGCTAGGTCAGGCCTATACCCGTGGATTGGCAGTATAAGTAGCAAGTTTATCTGAGAGGGCCTCCACCCCACCAGCTTCCATGACAGTGACCTTGTTCTTTACATGAAATGAAGAAATTATTGACAGCAACCACAATGCAACTGTACCCCCTAAGACAGTGGCTGGATCAGGAACCTCAAAATCATCACCATCCTGGAAGACAGTCCTTTCCATATAACCTCTGGGGGTTCTGACTTCGATTTCTAGAGAACAGCAGCTAGAATTACGCTTCATCATATCTACTAAAGCATAAATGAAAGGCTTTAAAAATCCTGATGCATCAAGTGCATCCATTGACTGCTGTTTGTGCTCTTTTGCAGCACAAATGAGTAATGCAGCCCCTCCAACTCTCACTTCTAAACTAGATGAATTCATTATTCTGTTAGCTAGTGAAATGATGGATCTTGGTCTTGCAACTAGCAGATCGCCTAGCACAACTGGTTGATCACCACATAGCCTTGATAGAATTTCTATTGCCTTATCTTGTGCTGGAGGAAGCCCTTCAGCCAGGCAGCGTACTAGTGGCTCTAAGCTTGAGGGAATTTCAGCAAGCGCAACCCATGGAGGGTAAGTGAAGTTCACACTCTGTTTTGTCCTAGCCAACAGTGCAATTACTTCTAGAGCATCAGTAGAATCAGTCCCATCCATGTTCATTGAGGATAAGGAATCAACAAGTGCAAGAACCGTGAATCTACACTGGGCATTTCCTGTGAGCACTTCACCCACTGGGAAATGGTTTAATAATTGATGAAGGGCACGTGACGCATTCTTCTTACCTTCCGAAGTGCCTTCTCCTAGCACTCTTGTCAAAGCTGAGACAACATCTTCAGCCAGAGCCTCTGCAGCTATCTGAGGATCAGAGAGAAGATTAGCCAATGCAGCCACTGCAGTCTCAGCAGCATCAATGGATGAAGTTTTTGCGAGCTTGATTAATGGCTTGACATCCCCTTCTGCAATATAAGACATCTTATTTGTAGAGTTAGCCTTGGTTGGACGGGACAGTGCACCTAATGCCCGGGCTGACTGTGTTGCAATAACCTGAGTTTTGCTGGTCAAAAGCTTCATGCAAGGATGAACAATCTCATCAGTTGCAAGGCTATCACAAATATCTTGTCTAGTGCTAAATAGGTCGGCTAGAACAGAAGCTGCGTACTCTTGAGTTTCCTCATTTGAAGAGTTGAGAACCTGGACAAGAGATCTGAGGCCTTTATTAGCAGGAGCTCCCTTATGCACAAGGTCTTTGTGGGACGCCATAGTCAGGACATGACCCAACACCCTAATAATGTGGGCCTTTGAGCTTGGAGACTCTCCTAGTAGCAAAGCCAATAACTGATTTATGGTGGCAGAATCAGCAAAACGAATAAGCTTTGTGAGTGCCATAGCCGAAGCTTCTTGCCCTTTTGGTCCACCACTTTTTAGAAGCCATAGGAATGCCGGGACGGCTCCGGCACTTTCAACACAGGCACGTATGTCTTCACTGTGACAGCATAAATTCCAAAGCACATGTGCAGCATCTTCCCTTGCCTTTTGAGATCCTATCTCTAATAACTGCACCAATGGAGGAATACCACCGGCAGCAGTGATAGCCCATTTGCTGTCATCCACCTGGTCTGTCAAGATCGCCAGCAATGCAACGGCATACTCTTGATGTTGTTCACTAGATAATCCCAGCAATGATATAAGTAACTGAATACCCTCTCTCTTTCCGAGGGCCTCCCAGAGACCCACTCCGTCACAACATAAGCTTGTCCATGAGAATATCAAATATTCCTGCACATCAGCAGAGGCCATGGTTATAAGTCCAATGAGCACTTTCTTTGCATCTGCATGATTGAGCCACCTTGAGAGGTAAGTATTTCCATATAGGCTAGCCAGAGCCTCAAGGACACGCTCCTGAACCAGCTTATTATCTCGAGGCTTTAATAGCATTACTAAAATATCTTCTATCTGTGTTGAATCAAATGGTTCTTCTTCAATGCCAGATGCCTGCTCAAAGACCATCAGTGAGTAAGCAAGCGTTCCAATTATATCAGCAACTGGAGCAGCCAAGCGGGGGGACTGAGAGAGTTCTCCGAGATAAAGTATTAGAGCAGACATCCCGCCGCAAATGTTTGCCAAAGCACGTATCGCATGTCCCTGTAGAGCCTGGCCGCACTCACCTTGCATGCACTCTTTAGAAGGAGCCACTACAGCACCAATGAGAACAGGTATGCCATGTGAATCCACCACAGCTTTCTTCGCCCTAGTTGATTTGGATGAAAGAACCTCCAAAGCATCAGCAGCGCTAGCACGAACAGAAATATCATTTTCCCGACCTACTAGTTGAAGCAAAGCTTGGACAGCTCCAGCGTCTATAACTTTGGGGATGCTATCGCTGAAAGCCAACATCAAACGAGCTAAAAGAGATGCTGCATTGGACTGAGCAGCAGCATTATCTGAAGAAAGAAGTCCAACAATAATATCTACTCCTCCAGCATCAAGTGTAGCCCTCCAGTAGCCATCCTTGTCTCCACAAAGATTCCTCAACGCCCCAGTCACAAACCCCTCTACCACCTTGTCCTGCTTGATTTTTGGATTGAGTTGATCCCACAGTGTGGGCACTACACCTTCAGTGACAAATATTTTCATACCCACATGATCATCCGATAACCCACCAGAGGAAACTTCATAGATTGCCTCTGCTGCTGCCTTCCTGGCTTCGGTTGATTCTGACTTCAGAAGCGAGAGTAATGGTGGTATGCAGCCACCCAGAAGTACCCTCACCCGTAAGTCCTCTTCCTTGCAGAGAGCACTCAGAGTTGCCGCAACATTCACTTTTGCCACAGTTGTACCACTTCTGAGAATGGATATAAACAATGGCATTGCCTGCGAGTGGGAACCAATAATTGTCCTGGCATCTGTTCTTGCTCTGGAAATACTGAGCAAACGTGCAGTGATAAGCTCCTTTTCATGTGCTGAAGACATGTTGGCATGTAGCTGCTCAATAAAATGAGCCACCGTAGCCATCGTACACTCCGGATCGTCCATTCCTGCTGCTCCATAGCCTCCATTTAAATCTCTGAGATATTAACATGAATTCCTCATCACAAATTATCATTTAATACGCCAAAAAAAAAAAAAAAGGAACCAGTTAAAAATTTAAAGGAGATTTCATTTTGATTTTTTATGAACTACAAGCTCGAAATTTAGATAAACCAATTTAAAGATTTTAATGACAGATAATTCAAGTAGCACGTATTAGACGAACTGGATATGAACATTTGGCATTTAATCACTAAAACATGCAATTTATTGCCAGTATTATTCATTGTTAGTAGGGACTCAAGAGATCAAGTAAAGAAACCAACACTAACCTAAATTGAGAAGGAGATGAGGATATTGACTCTCGAGGTTCAGGGGAAGGAGACTTTGACATTTGCACTAATTATCAGCTCTAGCGTTCTCCGTTATAACCTGCACATCAACGACATTAAGAATTCCACACAACAGCTAACAACCCATGTACAAATCCCTCAAACTCCAAAAAATAAATATTACTTATAAACAAAAATGGTTTTCTACTCAATTCTAAATTTCCTAGAAGGACTATTACTTAACAAAAAAACCAGAATAACTAATTCATAATTTCCAGAATGCAGCAGACTTCTAGATCCACCTTATCACCAGCACTTAAACACCACCCCACCAGAAAACCAGCATAAACTTACAAAACCCAATTCAAGCCACTTCCCCAAAATTCAGAACAATTCACACTAAACAAACACAATGACATCAATAACAAATCATCCACCATAAGACAAGATCCCACTATAAAAAAACAAAAACAAAAAGACAAGAGGAAATACCAGGCGGCCAATACTGCAAATGCCGAAGAACTCCCCCCCTTTGAATAAACACCAGCTCCTCCTACACCTCCGCCCGAGTAGCATAACACCTTAATTTCTGCTCATCCAATCCTCTAAGGATTCTACCAAATGGGGGGCCGAACACAGAGGGAAAGCTCACAACAGTAAGCCCCCCTCCAATTCCAACAATTACCCACTACAGCAACAACAACCAAGAGCTCATCAATACCAACAAAATAGATCTTCATATTAAAAACCCATAAACTTCAAAGAAATTAGCTGAATTCCACCATTAATTATGCAGTAAATCCTGTCCCACAACGTTCAGAAATGCTTAAAATTTTAAACAAACAAAAAAAACATTAAAAAAAAAAAACCAACAGTGAGGAGATCGGATCAGAAGAACTTTGCAGAATCTAGGGCAATAACCGTCGTCACTTTGACTGTTCCAACAAAAAAAAAAGCAGGAAAAAGATAAACACAACCCACCTCGAAATTGAGAATCTCAGAGAAATAAATGAGACTCTGTTTGCGGTGTCACCAATGGAGGGAACGGAGAGAGAGAATCGGAGCGAAAGAGAGAGAGGATGGTGTCGTGAGTCCTGTCTTTTCCTCTCTCTTTCTTTTTTCTCTTTCTCTTGTTCCTTTTTCTTTAATTTTATCTTCTTGTGGGTGTCGGAGAAAAAGGGCGTTTGCTTCGGAGGGAGAGCGGAAGAGCGGAAGGTAATGAGACAATTGGGTTGCGCTCTATTGTCAATTACCCAATTTCTCGGGATGAGTTTCCTCCTCTGCTCTTTTTACAGCTTTCCCCACATCCATAACTTTCTTTCTTATAGTTATTTTTTCAGCTTTCCCTACATGCGTATATCCATAATTTTTATCTCTATCTCTCTCTCTCTCGTAAAATTGCATCTATTGAAGTATCTATCCATTAATCAAATTTAAGACCTTTGAGCATACCAAAGTAGTGTGTGTGTATATTTTTTTTCTCAAAGAAATTGATAAAAACAAAGGGAGGGTAGTGTATCACATTAATTTTGTATTTACTTTGAAGTATCTTATGTTATTATAGTGTGAGGATATATGTGGAATCATATAAACGTGTCACATTGTAGATCCCATTGTTTGTGACAAGTGCTTGCGTTTTAAACAGTATTTCATCAACCTAATTTCAGGGTAACCATTAGAGCTGAGACTGTAGAATGGGTCCTAAGTAACAATGGGATCTTCAATTGATCTAATGGCAATGAGTATAACAAGAAGAAAAAGATGAACTATAAATTTGATTTTTTTTTTTTTTTTTTTTTTTTTTTTTTGTGGTAGAATTTGAAATTGATGTTTATGATCATTGAAACTAGACGAATTTTGGGTGGAGAGACATGGAATATTTTAAAATTGGCAAAACCAAAAGGCAGTGTGTCTGCCATCCATTTTATTTTAATGCATCTCTGTGAAAAGGATATAAATGTGTCACACAGAAGTTTTTGTGTTTTAAACAAGATTTCATCAACCCTGATTCTACCCATTAGAGTTAAAGACTATAAATGGGTCTTAAGTAAGAAAGAGATTTAAATTGATAAAAAAAAATGATTAGAATGATTTGTACATGAGATCCTACTGTTATGGTGAGTGCCTGGGTTTTGAACAAGATTTCATGAACTCTAGTTCTAGGGGTACTCATTAGAGTTAAAACTGTAAAATGGGTCCCAAGTAACAAGGGGATCTTCAATTAAACCCTAATTCTATAGGGGTACCCATAAGAGTCAAGACTGCAAAATGGCTCCCAACTCCTAAGTAGCAAGGGAATCTTCAATCTATCTATTGGGAGAAATTGTACTGAAGATGGTTTCACTGATAAGAAGTAAAAAAGATAATCCAAAAATTTTGATGTTTATGACAATTCAAACTTGTTGAATTTGTGTGGGGACATCGCACATAATATGGTCCCACTCTAGTTGCTTGTAACTGAAGTGTTGGGAGGCAACAGTGGTACCATAGGGTCATTATGATTTAGTACCTCCATCAAACAAACATTATTTGCATGTGTCCATGGAGAGAAGGAATCATATTTACTAAAATCAACTCATCTTTGTTCCCTATGTCCTGCAAGTATCAAGGAATATGCTTCTTCTCAAATCTCAAATCAAGAGCTTAACCATGGCTTTGGAAATCTATCAATGGTATTGGGGTACGATAAAATGTCATTCTTGACAGTGGGAATCCCAATGAGGAATGACGACCCTGTCATCCGTTGATGCAAGAGTTTGTACAACTAAACCCAATTCACAGTGAGTCAATGGCCCTGTTTTGCCTCTCCCACTGTAAATTGGTTGAAACATGATCCGGATCTTCGTTTCTGACCAGCCAACAATGACAAATGATTCAGAAAATTCAGCCCAATTCAACCTATTAGTGTTACATGTGCATTTTGGGGTGTTATATGTAGGGGGGCGGCAATGTTTGACCCGTTCCATGAACCCAACATGAAATAAGAAGGTTAGCGTCAAAATGGGTTAACCTGCTTTGGCACGATTAATAAATGGGTCAGATTCAGGTTGAAACATATAGTTATATACCTTTATCTTGTCAGACATGAATCCGAACCGTCAACAACTGCCACCCCTAGTTATTTGTGTGGGAGGAGAAACCTTTTACACATAAAAGTAAAGTGAAACATACTAAATGATGTACATGAGTGTATTGACAAAGGAACTTTGTAGTTCATGATGGGTTTTTCTGGTGATGGCTAGATACATTTTTGAAAGAGAAAATTTTAACCATCCAAAAGATTTGCCTTTCCTAGGGTTCTTTTTTGTAAGAGAAGAGAAAGACATTATTGGGATAATTGTTTACGTGGAGCCTACCAAGACCGTGACTGAAAGGAAGTATGGATAAGAAGAGAAGACATGCATCATTTTCAAATATGTTAACGTAAACAAGTGGGATTCCAAGAATTATTTATTCACTTATTTGATTAAAAAATTTTGACCATAAGACAAACATTGTACACACTTGAAGACAAAAAGCTTGAATAAGTAGATGGATTTGTACTAAAAGCATGGATCTCTATTTGAAGACCAAACTCACAGAGTGACATCAAAACTGTCATAGTCAACTCAATAGCTTAACCACTCGATCCGAAGATGGATCCAAAAACTAACCAGTGCAGCGGCATGAATTCCCCTTACACATGGGGATTAGATCCATTGGCTATAAACTTCCCAATCTTAAATAAAGTAATTAACCGTCTATCCTAAAACCCTAATGTTGTAAGAGAGGTTAGAATTAATAAATTTGATATATTTCAACACTCTCCTAACTCCTTTAGGAGGAACACTCATGGACAATGAACATGGAGAGCTAGATGCGAGTCCATAGAATGAACATATATATACACAGAAGGTCTGGGAGAATAATTGTGTTGTCTCTATGTGGAGATTAACCGTCTCTTCTAAAACCCTAGGGTTGCAGGAGAGATTAGAGTTAATATACTTAATGTATTTCACTAACCCATTGTGTCTTACTCTGAAACCGTTTTGAGTGGCCTTGCAATAAGCATTTGGCTTCTAAGTTTAACAAAACCCCATAATGAAAAAAACCTAGCTAGTTTTTGAAGCATATAGTTTAAGTCGTGTAGGTGATCACTGATGTATGTAAATTTGTCAGGGTGTCATGAATTAGAAAGATTGGTCACTTTCTTCTTTAATGTTGAGACCTAAAGTTCTACATTGCTAATATAGATCAATGGGTCTTCGTCCTGAACCTTCCTCATGAATACGTCTATATAAGGTTTTCCATCAAGTTAAATTACATGTCTCTCGACTTAGCATTTCTCGACCATATAGCATCATGTGTGGTCTTCAACTTGAAGAACTAGTCTTCTAATTTATTGCTTCTCCATGGAGCCCCACGGTTCTAAAACCATTTGGCAACTTGTTTTGAGTTTAACCCAAACTTTAAAGTAAGATGATCTTTTCTTCCAGACTTCAACATATGTTTATTGTCGAAATTCATATACAACTGATTAACTTGTTCCCATCTCTTCTAGTAATTTTTTTTTTTTCGATAAATCATCTCTTCTAGTAAATTGATTACCTTCTTAAGATATTTTTATTTTTTATTCTCATATTCTCATGTATATTTGCTTTTATATATTATCATTTTCTCTCTTTAACTTATTATGTTTATATTAATTGTTTGAGTATTTTTTTTTAGATTTTTTCGAACGAATGCAAACTGAAGGTTCAACCCAATTTACTAGAATTAATAATATTGCCAGTTTGTTATCCAGTTCGGTTTTCAAATTATAGGAAGGATAGATAAGGCCTTAAATATGTAACATAGGGAAACAATGTATACTCCTATAATTGCTTTGATTGTTGGTCTATGGGTTGGTTGAACTCCTGAAGTGTTGGGTCCTAACCCACTCTCCATTTAATTTGTTGGTTGCACCTTCCCTCTCTCAGGTTCACATCACCTGCGACGACCCTCTTTGTGAGACGTCGTGAGATGAGAAACATCGTGGGTATCATTTCACTTTTTGGAGCTGTCACATCACCCCCAAAAAGTGAAATGATTCTTCCCCACTGTCTTGTCTC
>JAOXJP010000012.1:5102405-5115460 GCA_025762735.1 Platanus orientalis | reverse complement strand
TTGTCCCGTAGGTTATACTTCTCTAACATTCTCTCCCATGCATCAAGAAAGTCAACTTCCTCTTCATACTCATATATAAGTTTGTTGAAATCTGTTGTGAAGGATTTATGGTCACTATAAACATGGCTCAGATGCCTCACAGCATTTTGATGCATATGCCATATGCAAATACGGTGATAAGTGTTTGGCAAAATTGTAGAAATTGCATGTGCCATGGCCTTATCTTGGTCCGTAAGAATTGTTGTTGGCGTTTTACTAGACATTGCATTAATGAAAGCTTGAAACACAAACTCAAATGAGGGAATCGTCTCATCGTACATTAAGGCTGCACCGAATATAACAGTTTGTCTGTGATTATTAACTCCAACAAATGGAGCAAATGGGCGATGATACTCGTTTGTCCTATATGTCGTATCAAAACAAACCACATCACCAAATGCCTGGTAGTCAATCACCATTTTTGAATCTGCCCAGAAAATGTTAGCCATTTTGTCATCTTGATCAAGTTGTATTTTGTAAATTGACCCCGGGTCATTAGCTAACATTTTTTCTAAATATTCTAATATACCTCCTGCATCACCTAGAACCATTGACCTCATTCGCCTAGACTGCAAATAATTTTTGTAATCTATTGACAAGAACCCAACATTCTCCGACCCTCCAGCTTTGGCACACATGAGATCATATGTCGCTTTAGGTCTTATCCCCACACTGTCTGCAAGTTCACCCTCATATGCTTGAGCAATGGATATATGTCTTTGTGACTTAAACATATATGATTTTTTGGGTGTACACTTATGGTTATGGTCAGCTTGATGTCGTGTAAAGGTATATATACCATCAGCTTCTAATTTGAGATTAATATATGCAGGGCAACCCGTTCTTGTATCTTCACAATGCCACTTCGCCTTAGCATCTGGTCGATCTTTTTTAAATCCTGCCCTTGAACAACAAAATGTTCTACTTTTCACAATACCATTCTTATTTTTACTACAAGAACTCTTTCGAACTCCAAACCCGTACTTTGCAGCATATTCTTTATAACAATCATAAGCCTCAAATTCTGTCTTAAACCTCAGGTTTAGCAGTGGATCAATGCCTTCACCATAATTTACTTTTTGACCTGCTATTGGGGTGTGCACATTGTTTGTTGAGTGAAAATCTATCCTACGAGCCACTCCATCGTGAACTTGCACATCTTTCTCTTGTGAACTACTCGTCGCCATAATAAACTAATCTGCATACAAAACAACAAAACAAACAGTGGCATTTCAGTATTGATGAGTGGGTGTTGAATCAACATAAACATTGACTGTGAGCATGTGAACCCTTGACTGGCAGTGCCCATGCATAATCAAAAACCAAATACACCTGGGAATAATACTAAGAATAATAAAACATTATTTAGATCATGGGAATAATAATAAGAATAATCAAAATTATTGAAAAATATATAAGTGGAAGAAGATGTTGTAAGTAAAGATCATGTCTAAGAGAGAATGAAATGCACATGTTCCCAGCCCCAACAATGTTGCAATTCACTGATATTGTCATGAAGATACATTTAAGAAAACAATTAAGAGAAAGAGGTGAGGCATACATATAACTGAAAAACCAGGTCTTCTATTTCACATAAAAGAAAAGCAGTTCTTTATGATAATTCATAACCAACAGAAACACCCAAATTGCAGCATACCTATTTCCCAATTCCACAATTATTTATTTATTTATTTATTTTAATAAAATTAAAACTGCAATTCCTAGATCTCAGACCTCAAACAAAACATCCATTCAATTTAAATTAGGGAGAGAAATAACTATCAGAAACATAACAGATTTTGCTTCTGAAACCACCACATTCTGCTTCGTCATCTTTAGTTTTTGAATCAAATGCACTACAGAAACAGCCCAAAATTACTCTCAGCAACCCAAAAGAAACTGAAACAGTATTTCAAATGCTCATGCAGTCGAAATCATCAAAACCCACAAGAATCAAAGCATACCCTTTTAAGATATTAGCATTATAATCAAATACCTGGATGTTCAAATGTCCCGAATCAACAAATAGAGGAAATTCGAAATGGAAGCTAAGAAGAAGAACAATAAGCAACAGAGAATAGAAACTCTGCTTCTGCTCTGTAGCTTCTTCCTGGGGTCTTAAGGAAGTAGACAGAGAAAGAAGAGAGATGAGAGAAAGAGAGAGAGAGAGAGAGAGAGAGAGAGAGAAGGGCCTAAAGAGAGCTTAAAGAAGTGTTGATCGAGAGTGAGAGACACAGAAACTAAATGAATCGTGCACAGTGAAGCTCCTCCTAAATCGTTCTCAATGGAAATGTCGAATTTTATTTTTAATGTTGCAGAACACAGCATAAAAGAAGTTATGCTTACCGGCGACTAGCGAGTATGCTACCGGAGACCAGAGACCGGCGATGGGGACGAAATATGCTTACCGGCGACAGTGACGCTGCTTCATTAGGGGGGACCACCACTTCAATGGCGATGGGGACGAAGACTGCAACGCGTAGGGTTTTTTTTTGGGGGGGGGAGGGGGGAGGGGAGGGGTTGCGTTTTCTTTCGAGATGGAGAGTTTAACGCGGGGCCCATTAGCTTTAGCTCTTATACGTGTCGACCTTACATATGTTCGAACAAGAATTTCGCACGATTCTTCCGCACACAATCCGCGCCGGTAGTTTGGGCTCTCAGCTGAGCTAAGCTTGAGTGAACTCTTGACTTAAACAAACTCAAACCGAGCCTTACTTTGGGACTAAAACGAACCTAAGCCAAAAATTGGCTCAGCTCACCCAAACTTCGGTTTGAATGAGCCTTCCCTGGGGCCAGCCAGGCCCAAGGTGCAACCTTATAAGAAATTGCTTCCTACCTTCGTAATCAATCCGTATCTTGATTGATGAAATACATTAAGGTTGCGTTTAGCAGCCACCTGTAATACAATCATTTCATTTGAGTTTCCCAGTCTTTTGTAGCCACAATGGGATGGTTTTGCAATGAAACCTTCAGATTTGCATCGACCTGTGCCCGATAACATTAATCATTTCATTTTATAGAAAAACCTGAGATGACTTCATTTCTAATGGTAGTTAACAAATCAGTATAAATTTGAATTAGTTCATTTCAAATCATCACCTCATGGCTATAAATACTTTGGGAAACTCAAATGAAATGATTACATTTCAGGTGACTGCCAAACAGGCTATAAAACAATTGTATTAATTTGAAGAGAGATGATGAGATTCAAGTATGTTCATGGGCTCGCTTAGGGGCTTAGAATACTTAGGGTTGATCACCCATGAGTTGATATGTAGACATCCAAGCCTAAGCCAGAGTGAACCCATTCCGGTGGTGGGGCTTAATTTATGGGTTTAAAGTGGGCTCGGATTATGTGCAAATGAATCTCGTGAGAAATGTGCAAGAGGCACCAAAGGAGCTGGTGCATCAGTACTGAAAAGTGATTTACACTTCTTTTTTTTGGGGGGGGAGGGGGCATTTATCACTTTTCGGCACTGATGTATCCACACCCTGATGCCGTTCTCACGAGATTCGTTTTCACTTAATTTTTTCCGGTTTAAAGCCCATGTATGACCCTAAGGGACCTAGTATTTTCCACTTCCCCCAGTCAAAAAGCCATGAGGCGCTAAAGCACCCTTATTGTGAGGGATGTAAGCTTTTTTGTTGCACAAATTTCAAGTGACTACACTACAGTACGAGCTGAAGAAATTGCATCCCAATACCCATCGCTAACCCTTTCTCTAAGAAGCATGAGCGAGCTGAAGGGACACCACCACCACCAATTGAAAAGTAGCTCCAGGGGCACGGTCGGGTGGCTGTGCCTTGGATGCAGTCAAGACGCGTCATCACAACTTACAAGTACTGGTTCAGCACTTCCAAGTTCAAACTAAGCCCCATAACAAATACTTGGTTCTTTTGGGTAGGAAATGCTGGATTGAATCCCTGGACCTCAAGGATGTGAATTGAGTTCCTTTCAAGTTCCATTTTAGGTTAATGATGCCTTCTATTCAATCGCCCTTTCTCATGGATGTGTTCTGACACTCCCTCAGTATGCTTTTGATCCATTCATCAATGTTTTTATGATCCTCCTACAAAACACATCAGTAGGTGGACGGGTGATGCCATTATTTGAGACACTGTAGGCGATAGTTATACAGGAAACAGCATGATCAGATCACAAGTGATAGAATTAAATACGGCTTGAGAACCCAAAATTAGTAAGTGAAACTCACCTTTAGAGTACCCTGCTAGATTCCAGGAATTCAACCACTTCTGTAAAAACTTAGTTGAGCCAATTCGAAAATCTTTTAGTTGATTTCATTTACTTAGACATGCCTGTAAGTTGATAGGATTCTAAAGCAGGGATTTGATTATTTATTACTTTTATTTTTATTTATACATTCATTAATTGTCGTGTCTAGCTGAACTCAGTAGGATTTAACAATCTACTCTCCATTGGTCGTGTGTATTGTGCTCATACTTGCAGCTTTTGTGTTGTGTTCGTATGGATAAACTTGTCAAAACCAAGAACATTTCCATGCCCAAATTGCATGAGAATAGGCCCTCATCATGTTGTTCTTGGTTCATTACAAGTATTGCTCAAATCCAAACAGTGCTGATCAGGCTGGATAGACCTTAAATATGTTCTATCTTTACTAGGACTTAAATTTTGTTTCCTTTGTCCATGGACCAAAGTAAATTAAACTCCACTATTTTTTTTTTTTTATGCCTCCAAGTTTATTGTCACTGGGTTTTGCAAGAGCAGGGATATACATAAAATAATCGTAGAATTCATAAATCTTTGATTTCCTGTATGTTTGATTTGGGAAATCATCCTCTAATAGGATTGTATCTCTTGTAATAAACTATCTTGATAATTTAGCTCCTACCAACTCTGCAATGAACGTGTAAACCTCAAACCTTAAATTTATATGAGAGCAGCTGATTCCTAATGTGGCAAATTATTCATGTAAGGAATCCAAAACCAACTTCACTGAAATATTAGTTATACTAAAATATGATACTCACTATTTTTTTTTTTTCTGGCTCGATGATTGTTCAAGAGGAGCTGCTTGGGATAAAAGTGAAGCTGCGATGAATGAAAGAATGGGTGATGATCACATGACTGACATACTAGGAACTGTACCAGTTCTTGATCACCGAGAAACGCCACCCCCTTCTTCAAGAGAGATAATATTGACTTTGTTTCGGCAATAAATAATCCCTTGGAAGGTTCTCAAGGGTTGCAGAGGATCTTTTTCGATCACAGAAAATTTGCTCTCTAATCCTAAATCATGTACTCCACTGTACCAGACTTTGAAATTTTAGTCACCCATATGAATATAGATGTAAATTGCGGAGTCATGCATTCAACACTAAATAGCTGGGGAGGTGTTGGTGGTGGCTTGGTGCTACGTTGAAAAAGTTGGAAAGCATACGTGACAAAGGAAGAATGTTAAGAATTCTTGTTTTCTCCTCTTAAAAACCATCAATCTCTTCCCAGCAGAGGAATCAAATTAAACAAGGAATTCTTCGTAAACATTTCCCAAAACAATCTGTCACAAGGAAACCAGAAAACTAGTTTTATGCCTTGGAAACTTGACTTAAAACATATCGTTGGGATACAGTTCGAATTTAGCAGTCTCTTTCTGGAGAATTCATTAAGTACCTAGCTTGCACCATAGCTGAATTAATTGCTCATTAGTGTTTTTCTAACGAGAAAAAAAAAATGCATTAAAAGATATATATATTTGGCTGAAAAGAAAGAGACTAGCACATTATTGAAAAAGCAGAAAGTCATGTGTTTAGAAGGGCCTGAGACTACCAAATCAAGTAACTCGGTATGAATAAATAAGTAAACCTGAAACGAAGCCAAGTTTGTATCAAGTTGTTGATTTTAACACATATTTCTGTCACAAACACACAATCAGATTTCAAATTGACAGCTTTTCTTTTGAGCTGCCAGGTCATAATAGATTATGCACCAGGCCCTAACAACCCATCAACAACACTAGGTAAAACCGTAAAAGAACATTTCAATGCAAGCATTACATTGAGAAGAAGCAAATTACCAAACTCTGAATTATGATCAGTGGTGGTATCATCAATTTATACAAAAAGTATCCAGTTTAAAAAAATAATTAACAGGCATGATAAAGAACGCTGAATTTCTGTTCATCAACAATTTACCAACAGAATTACGTAGAATGTGCACTATGCGTTCGTGAAGCCCATATTCCAAAAACAAGAAACCAGAAGACAAACAAGATTGCCCAGTATCGTGCAGGTCCATACTTGATTCTAGATAGCACAACCTGCAAGGTCCAACAGCAAATATATTAATTAAATGATCTACTTAACACTCCAAACCACAATTTTCAAGTAACAAAAAAGGTGAATATCAAGAAAGACAGCGTCATTCACTAAAAGCCATCAAGGTTAATGTAGGGCAGCCTAGGGATATAAGAAATCAAGGACTACACTATAGGGAATAGTGGTGGATTGCTGTATGGGTATGGATTTTAAAAGAATTAGGCTATATGGGTATGGATTTTAAAAGAATTAGGCCATTAAGGGCTAGAGTTTTCTAGAAATTTGGAATAGCAGTAAGAGGCAGAAGTGATGGGGTGATGTGAAATGGAAAAGTGAAGAAATCATGACTGGTCAATTGATTATAATAGTGGTAATGTTGCTGGTTCTGTTAACAAAGTAGAAATTCAATAAATAACATGGAAAAGATTAAGGTTTTATAGGTTAGGGTGTAAGGGTTAAAATTTTGGAAAGGGTTGAAAGGATTAGACCGTGTATAAGAGAAGGTGAATGGTTTGTAGGAGGCAGTTCTCTGAAGACTTTAATGCTTTTTTAGGTTTCTCTAATGGGGTGGCAGAAAGGGTTAGGGCTTTATGGATGGGGGAGATGGTGATTGTTAGGGTTTATTCCAAGGATAAAAGGATAAGTTTAGAAGGGATTTAAAGAGATGTAATAACTCATTTTTATTGCTGTAGATAAATCAGAAGAAAACTAATAGTAAACGATTCAAAGTTGTAGATCGAACTTGGGCCAAACACTACTGTAACTGTTGGGTCACTCACCTCCCTGTGTTTAAAGAGGTGAAGTATCATATGTGGTTTTTTGATTAGGAATCATTGATGTTCTGTTAGGGATAGCGCCCAGGGCATGGTGTACTTCTCGTGCTTGTGCTTCTTCTTGCATTCCAATAAAATCATTTATCAATCAAAAATAATAATGCAAAAAAGAAAGAGAAAAAAGAAGAAAAGAAAATAAAGAACTCTTATCTAGGACACCTCGGGTCTCACACATTGGGTATATCACACCAACAGTCTTCTTGATTTCAATTCCAAAAGTGCTTTAAAAAAAAGGCTCATTACAAACTATATAAGGCAGGCCGTCCCCCTTATTATTAGTAATTACTCGAGAATGCCCCATGTAAACACGGGTGAGTTTATACCCGTGAAATCCCACAGGATTTTAAAAGAAGATTTGATAGAGGGAACGGTTTGAACGGTTTTAAAAATGTAACTGGTTAAGAGAGAGAGGGGGGAGAGAGAAACATAATATAACCGATTAAGAGAGAGAGGAAGGAGAGGGAAACATGGGGGTGGGGATGGGGTCCACATGGCATTCTTTAAAAAAAAAATAGAAAGAAAATCGTAGAGGGGTGACCCCCTTTGCTTTAGTGTATATAGATTGTTAAAACCATAGTTACCAGAGTGAGAAGTGGAAGTGAGAAGCGGAAAACGACACTGATGAGGACATGGAAGCAAGGTGGGGGCCCACACAAGGCCTTGGTGGGGTTTACGCATGGAGAGGAGCATGGAGGCAAGCATAGAAGATGTTTGACTTTGATTTATGGAGGTTTTACTAGACTTTTAGGAGTTTTTAGAGTTTTATAGATTTTTTTATTAGTTTATAGATGATTTTTATTGTTTAGTAGATTTCGGACTAAAATATCATTTTATTTTTATATCGGGGTTTTTTGAGAATAAGGAAAATAAGCCTATTAAAAGGCTTAGTCGACCAATAGAAAGGGGGAACACGAATTGGAGGTTGCTATTTTCTATGTATTCCAAAGAGGGAATATACCCTAACCATGGGATAATAAGGAGGGAAACCCTCTTTGGTCGAAGATATGGACTACTATGAATAAAATTTGAAAGCTTTCAAGCTCTCTCTACCACACACAAGTGGGTGGCTTCTCCTTCAAGTTTTCATGCTATAGCTTGAAGCCTTGGTTGGTGATTTCCAAGGAGGAGAGTTAGGGATTTCTCACTAGCATCATCTAATCTATCTTCCTCTTTTATATTTTTTTCTGGTTTGCTGAATCTCCCATGGTTTAAACCATATTCCCATCTCCTTCTAACCAATCGGCCACTGTTATTGACTTCTTTGTTGATTTTTTCCATCTTTTCCTTCAAGTTTTCATGCTAGCTTGAAGCCTTGGTTGGTGATTTCCAAGGAGGTGAGTTGGGGATTTCTCACTAGCATCATCTAATCTGTCTTCTTTTATATTTTTTTCTGGTTTCTTAAATCTCTCATAGCTTAAACCATATTCCCATCACCTTCTAACCAAACAGCCACACTGTTTTTGACTTCTTTATTGATTTCTTCCATCCAAACCTCTCCCTCATGTTTGCTTTCATCAAAATTATAACCCTATTCACCCAAATCTGCCACCTCTTTCTTCTACCTGTTCTATTCTTGTTTTAGCAAGAAATCCCATCATTATTCACTTATAGAGATTGCTGCACCATCAATCCTCTAAACAATCTATACGGCAGCCTTAGAATTTATCCTATACTTAAAGCCTGAAGAGATTCCCAGCCTATAAATGAATAAATGGTGCTGTTAGGAGTCCTGTACTCAAAGTGTTCAAACAAAGGCGTTGCTGAATTGAACTTTTATTGTGCCATTTACTGATGATTGATGGGGAGGCATTGACTCGGGGATTGTGTACCTAGGTAATTATTGTTGGACACTTTCCCAACCAACTAATTAGAATACAAAGATGGGAAGTTAGATGTTCACTAAGTGTTTGACAGAAGGCCTGGATGTTGTTTATTTGGAATCCTATGTGCTGCTTCTTGTTGTGATGATGTTACACTGATTTAAAGATTATTTTTTCAAGATTGCTACTGTACCAGTCCAACAGAGAACTTAAAGAGATTATTCTCAGGTCGTACTGCAACAGACACTCGATAAATCATTGGGAAACGAGAAGCAAGAAATGACTAAAAACATCTAAAGAGCGAGTAGGAAGCAATTAGGGAAACAATTGGGAAGCAGTGGGAAAATGAGTAAAGTGCAATTTAGAAGTAACTTCAAACCATTAGAAGAAAAAATATATATTATAAAATGAATAGGAAATAAAATGGTTATAATGGGAAAATACGTGATTACTAATAGGAAGTAAATAAATAAATTAAAAAAAGAAGCTTGTAACCAATAAGTACAACTATAATAATTGATTAGCAGTAGGATGTAAATAACAATGAGTTACAATCAATCAGTACAATTACAATACACTACAAGTGAATAAACTCAATAAAGTTATAAACAAACCTAAAAACTATAATATGCAAGTAACAAAAAATCATTGCATAGAAATCAATATCCAAATTATTTTGTTATTAGTATGGCCAGCCATACCTTAGATTTTACTTTACACAATATTTTTTCTAGATAATTAGGCATCTTCAAGTTAGACTATGGAAGACCTTGAATAAAAACCATTAGATCTAAATCTTTTTTATTTGATTGAAATAAAATAATTTAACCAATAAATCAATATTAAATCTCACAGAAAAATATTGTATTCAATGCCAATAGCATTGGTTTACATCAAATAAATTTAAACTTCACTTCTTTGATCACTTTCTAGTCGATTCTCCAGAGGCTTCTCTAATCACTTCACCGTGCTTCCCAAACATGGGAAGCATGCTTCCCACTATTTGGAGAAGTAGAATTGAATTAGCTTCTCCAGAAGCAAGCTTCCACCTTCTACCAAGCTTCCCTGCAGCTATAGCTAAAACTTTGAATTAGAAACAAAGTAGAAGTTTAAAAAGTCAAACCTCTATTGTTCCCAAAAAGCATAGAACCAAACAAACTTAAACCAACTAGACTACCCAAACGATAAACAAACCATATAATAAGGCCCAAACTGGAACCTAAACCAAATCTGGTCCCAAACATAAAGTGTAAAAAACAAAAATAAAAACACCTATAATCAAATTAAAAACAGCAGCTTATCCAGACAAACTAATCCGGCTGTCCCCCATAGTTTTAACTTCTCTTTGACATGGGGTGGATGGTCGATCACAAAGGTAGACCCATCTGGAGCCAACGGCCAAAATGAAAATTAATGAAACATCCTTGTAACTGAAATCCAAATACTTCTTTGCACTGCTTGGTGAGGCATGAAAGAACTGAGTTCACAATATGGTCCCAACAATTTAGTTAGTTCTTAATGCTTGAGAACAGTACTTGGCATTCCAGTCCATGAAAAAGATTTCTAACCAAGCTTTCCCTTGAAACATCCAGGGAAAACCATATGATAGCTGCAAGGAAGCAACCCCTTGGTCTGTTGGGGAAACAGTAATCTGTTTAGAAAGCAACCCCTTGCACTGCAAAGTATTGATTTTAAGATCCTAGACTTGAAAGCATAGTTTGCCAACCTGCCTACTTGACTCAGTGACTCAGCCAAGTTGACTCAACTCGAAAGCACTGCAAGTAGAGCCAGCTATTAAACTCTGTCATGTATAAGACTTGCCCAAGTCATAAGCTTGATGCAGGCAACTCCCATGACTCAAGTGTAACATCATAATCTAATAAAAATATATAACTAATATAGTAGGTAAAGGGCAGGAAAGCCCAATTCTTCTTTTTTAATGTTTTTTGTATTTTGGTTCTGGCTCTGTGTTTGTTCAAAACCCTATTACAGGTAATTGGAAGATGATACAAGTCAACAAAATAGAAAGAAGAAAAAGACCCAAGGCTTCTGCACGCACAGTTCTCCTCCAGCAGTCCGGGAGCAGCTGCGGTTCTCCCTCAATCCTTCTCCAACAGTCTGGAACCGGCAGGCTGCAAATTGAAACCTATGTATGGTTTTTTAATTTTTATTCTTCTTTTTTTCCCTTATTTTAAAGGGTGGTTTGGCCCAACAGTAAGGCTTACCTTTAGCGTCCCTGGTGGCGCAGGTTCGAGTCACAGATACAGCCTCTCCAGAAATGAGGGTAAGGCTGCATACATCTTGCCCTCCCCAGACCCTGCATTAGCGGGAGCCTCATACACTGGGTCGCCCCTTTTTTTTCTTTTTTTCCCTTTTTTTGCTATGGAGCTTGAGTTCGAATCATCTACAATAGGTTTCATGAGAGATGGGAAAGGGTGTGTCTCAGTAAACTACACTGGGGCCTTTGCCAGGCTTCGTGTGACACTTTGATCGGTATTTGCAGGATCTCTCTCCAGTTCAACCAGAAATGCTAACTCCAGCATTACATAGTAAAAGCAGGTCAGGAATCACCTATGAATGTAGTTAGGAAGGCTGCACGTGATAAATGGTCATCAGAGTAAAAGAAGAAGGATGATTATAACAAGGAGATAGGGGAAATTAGCCTTGAGACTGTTTAAAAAAATATATAGGGGCAAATTCTAGTGAAACTAAAATTGGGCAGAGAATATTCTTATCCAACCATCGGTCATATATCCATTGAACTAAGCCCAGTGGATAAGAAAGGATAACAATTAACTTTTTACATGAGGGTAGTTATAGGATTTTTTTGCTTTAAATATTAAATGTGTGGTTTCATGGAACTAGTGTACATGATCCTCAATGATACCAACCCTCAACATATTCAATGGTGCACCAACTTACAGATACGGAGCACTCATTTGAAGAACTAGCTATTGGCATAAAAAATTATTAAATAAAAAAAAAAAAAAACACCGAGATCGCACCTCTTGACCGTTCCAAGATTACCAGGAAAAAAAAAGTCAGATGTTCATAGATTATGGCTTACACGAAACAGTTGAAAGTATTTGAGGTTTATGAATTAGGAGTACATCCATACATATATATATATATGTATATATATATATATAGCTAATGTTCATCTCTTTTCTGAAAGGGGTTGGAGTCTTTAAGTTTTTGTTGCTCTCTTGTTGATTGAGATGACTTTAGGAGAAAGAAAAGAATCTATCCTTTCGGTTTTGGTCATAATCTAATGTAGTGTGAAATTGTATAGAGTAGGTCTGCCTACCATTCATTAGTCACATTTGAATATATCATTTTGGCGATTGAATTTTAACTTGTACTGGTGTTTGTTTTTGAAAACTTCAAATGCTGAACTTTTATTTTTCAATAGATGATTACTGGACTTTAGAGTTCAAATTTTAGATACAACAACCTTGCTATAGTATTAATAGTTTGTATGAAACGTTTTTGAATTTCAATTATGAATTTTGGTTGTTGTTTTTCTTTCTCTTATCACCAGCCCGGTGATTGTGTGTCTTCTCGCCATTCGGCGCCTTCTTCATAAAAAAAGTTATGATGATACACAATACTCATATTTATCATAAAATGGACAATACTTCAGCAATTTCCTTTAAGCAGCTTCATGTGGGTCGGCACAGCCAATGCCAATAGTCATACTGGTGCTGGACAGCCTAGGGGCTGTTAATTCCTATGGATGTGGACCCAAAGTTGACCTAAAGCAACAGCTTAAATCAAGAATAAATACAAAACAGGGTTCGGAAAAATCTGGGCAGCAAGAAAAAATTACAAAAATACCTCTACAGAATCGTTGGAAAGGAATGAAATTTGGTAGGTCAATAGAGGACTGGTAGGGGAACTCTCCAAAATTTTAGGTCAATCAGATATATAGAAGTACATAGAACTATGATTTTATCAGGCTGTTTCAGAAAAATCCAGCAAACAAGACTTACAAACTCTCCAAAATTTCAGGTCTATCAGATATATAAAAATACATAAAACTATGATTTTATCAGGCTGTTTCAGAAAA
>JAOXJP010000012.1:5074190-5102305 GCA_025762735.1 Platanus orientalis | reverse complement strand
AGGAGAATAATCAGAATGAGAAGAGGGGGAACCAATCAACACCAATCAATTGGTTCTCTAGCCCACCAACCACTAGAGTAAAGAGTCACAGCAACAACCGAGATAAATCTCAAATTTTTATGTCATTATATATATATATATATATATATATATATATATATATAACAGAGGCATGTGTACTCCTTATAGACCCATAATAGCAAATTTTTAGCAACTAAAAAAATAGAAACCCCTATATAGTGAATCCCTTATGCCCGAAGTAATTCCTAACATAAAAGCTACAAAACAATAAAGAATCCCATATTTCTAAAACTCCTATACTCTACACCTAAAGGGGCTGTCGTTCAGCTCAATGTGGGCACCCCTTTTATTGACTAAAAATTTCCCCTAGCTTCTAAATTAAAGACTCCTACTCTAGCTGTCAATCAGCTATGTATATCTCCTTAAAATTCTAAAAAACTGTTGGCATCGAGCCTTATTACAAGTAAAACCTGAAAATTAAAATTCCTAAACTAGCCATGGTCTTTACTCATTATTACAAATAAACCCCATGTCCTAAAATTCTAAAATACCCCCACTTGCATAGGCTTTTTGAATCTAGCCCTTTTGTGAGGTGGAACATAGAGAAGTCTCTTAACATTGGCTATACTGTTAAGAAACTTTTATACCTTTCCCCTCACAAAAGGGCTAGATTCAAAGGCCTATGCTGTAATTTTAGAGTTTTAGTATATGGAGTTTCTTTTGTGATAAAGGCCAGAGATATTTAGGGGATCTTAGGAGTGCTGGAAAATTAAGGGTAGTTTAGGATTTTTATAATTTCTGAGTTATAATGTAATAAGGCTTTTTAGCCAAGGGGATTGTGGGGGTTTTCGTTAAAAGTAGAGTCAAAGAGTCAATAGATGGAGCCATAAAAGAGCTGGTCAACAGCCTCTCCTAGTTTTTAGAAGTTTTAGGATTTAGTAGTTCTATTAAGTTAAAGAGTTTCTATTTATTGGGTTTCTAAAAAAGTGTTGTTAGAAGTCTATATAAGAAGAGTTACACGACCTGTAAAGCAGTTACTAAAGATAAAATAAAGTTTGAATTTATTTGGTCTCACGGTTGTAGTTGTGACTCTTTCTCTAGTGGTTGGTGACCTAAAGCCACCAATGGGTTGGTGTTGATTGGTTTCCTCCCCTTTCTTTCTCTTCTTCTTCTATCATTCTTATTCTTCTTCTCCTATTTCCTCTTTTCTTCCTTTCTTTAGTCCCTTCTGGTCTCAAAGTTTTTTTTTCTTTGCTATTGTTCACCTCGGACAAGATCCCTGTTGTGCTGGAGTTTGAATCCTAGAAGACTCAAAGAGCAGCTGGTATCATAGTCTCTGAACTGGACAATTAAAGCCTGTCACTGCAGAGATTCCTGGACAGAATCCCTTAAACTCCACTTGATTCTGTTCTATATTTGCTGATTTCCAGTCAACCCTAACCCTAGTCCCTTTTAAGTCTTTGTATTTTCTGGACTGATTCAACCTAAGTTTTATATATTTTTAGACATCCGTTCGGGCTGAAATTTTGCATGTTGGTTCACCTATCAATCCTTTATTGGCCTGCCAAATTTCGTCCCATTCTGATTAATCTGCAGGGGTATTTTTGTAATTTCTCCATGCTGCCCAGATTTTCCAGAACCCTGTTTTGTGTTATTCTTGATCTAAGCTACTGTTCTAAGTCAAGTTTGGGCTCACATCAGCAGGAATCAACAGCCCCCAACTTCATACTTCAGCCCAAGGGTATCAAACCTGATATACACCGAGTATACAAAATCTATGAAAGAGTTTCCATGTGTATTTTGTTTCAGATAACGTGAACTTTCATCTGCCCTTAATTTTGGGTTTGGAACGATAAGAATTTCTGATACATAGCTTAATCAGAGGCTATGTCAGAAAACTTTCAAATTTTTTTGAGTTTGGAGTCGATATAAGTGTGTATCTTTGGATATTCGCCTTTTTCCACTTCTACTCTCCATGTTTTTCTTTCCGTTTTAGAAATTCATACCCTGTTGATCAATTAAAAACTGGTTCCTTATAGAGACTCTAGCCATAAAGTTACCTTGAGGTTCCTTTACAGGGTTCCACTGCTAAGTCATATTATACTACTACTTCATCTAACAAAGTTGCATCCTGCAAGGTTTGTGAAAGATGTGACTTTTCCTCCTCATGGTCCAAATTTTCCAGGTTCAGCTGAGAAATAAGAATCTTGGAATCATTAATAAAAAGAATGGAGAAAATTACATGTGATAGTCTGGGATGGTTCACCTGGCATTCCAAGGTTTAAGTAGAATAGACGTAACCATCACAGAAAGAACCAGATTCAGGAATAAAGTAAGAATTTAGTGGAGTTACAAAATGAAGGCGGCATATTAAACTTGAACAAGGTAATAACGCCACTGGAGGATAGCAACTTCACAGTGAGATGGGACAGAGATATCTATTAGAATTAATTTGTGGTGGAAATTATGGCTTGGGTGTTCTCTGTAGTGGCAGAGAACACCTGCCTACTTAATCAAGCATTTTTCCCATGTCCTTTTCGGAGAAGGATCTCTAGGTGCATTCAGTGGATGTAATGCAATGTCTCCACACCCAACAGGACTAGTTGAATATTGAGAAGGAAGATGATTGTATTTACAACAGTGAAATATTCTGGTTTGAAGAACTTCAATAGGATCATTCAACAGCTTCTTGCTAAAAAAGCCATTCATCCCAAACCACAGATTCAAATAGCCTACCTTTGTCAATATAATCTACCACTGTACATATATGTAACCATTTAGCCTCGTCATTTTCAGATTTTGTACTCATGCATTTAATTACTTGTCAAGGCATATCAAACCAAGTCCTAGTGATGTAGGACTGATTAGATAGATAGGGTTAAATTGCAAAGTTTATGTGATTCCAGTTTATTTGAAAGGGAAATGGTCTGGAATTGACTAGGGGATGAAAACAAAGTGTTTTTAATGAGAAATTAAGGTTTATAAGTACTGGTTAAAAATTTTAAAGATTTGAATTAGGAATTAGGACTGTGCCGCATTGAAATGTCTAAAGAGTACCAAAAAAAAGGTGGGGAGGGAAAATTTGGGAACTTATAGAATAGATAGATTTATTCAATTAAGTGAAAAGGATGTCAGGAATGATGTGATAAAAGGACCGGCCAGGATAGGATGAGATTTTAGAGGCTTTTGCAAGATATATAGAAGGGGATGATTTATGTAGTGAAATAGGGTTATGAAAATTTGGGAAAACTAAAATCTAATCAATATTTACCTAATGAAATACTACAAATCAGTCCAAACATTGTTTTGATCAATCTTCATCAAAGAGTAAACATCACTCAATTGAAGGCACCAATGGAGAACTGGAATAATCTGAAAAAAGAAGAGAAAGACCTAGAATCACTCTAGGTTCCTAGGAATCATTCCTAGGGTTTGGGTTTTTTTTTTTTTTTTTTTGAGAGAGAGAGATAAAAATGGAAACCTTTGTTCAAAAAAGCAATGCACAAACTAGACATTATCAAGCAAACAACGATAGAAGCCAAAAATTAATATTGGCTACTAATAGTAGCCAATAATCAATATTCATACATTCATCCATAAAATTGAGGTTTTAAACGATATATATATATATGTTACAATAGAGAGGGGCATCCAGCCCTATTGAGAAAATTACGATACTTCCCCTACACAGAAAAATTTGTACAAAACTTCTATACCACCAACTTGACCCAAAGCTATGTAACTTTAAAAAGACACTCAAAGAAGACTCAAAGAACAAAACCTAAAGATCTGATCCCTCATCTACTATACAAAAATGACAAAAAGTTGCCTGGCTGCACCAAAAACCATGTAAACAAGGAAACATCAATCATGACTAATCTCAGATAAGATCCCATGAAGATCTCTCCCCGGCTTGGAAGAACTCGACCCTGAACTCTGACTTCAGTCTTCCCTTTCATTTGACAAGGTACTCTTGATAACCTCCATTTCTAGTGGGGAAAATAGTATCACGGAAAAACATGCTTGATATCTTCCTTAAGTTGAACCATAGGCAATTGTACGACTAGATCATTGTTGCTCTCTCTCTCTCTCTCTCTGAATAAGACATGGCCTTGTCTTTGATTTCTAACATATTGGAGAGGCTGCTTGAAACCTTAAAGACTCAAATGAGTGGTATTCGACAATAATAGCTATCAAATCAGTAGCATGGACCTTCATATTCGTAGTTAGGTTCTAATTGTTGGGCTCCAACAGTCCTTTATCTGATTGCCTGTTATCTTCCTTACAGTCAACTTCAAACAATCAATTTTTCTTTGGGCACGTAAAGTTAGTAGAAACCTTCTCACTTGGATATTCAAGCTTAAAATCTGAATTCCTAAGCACTCCAGTCTCCAGGTTTTTGCCAATTGCTATACTGTCAAGTTGCTTATCATGTTATTGGCATTCCCTTGTTGCAGTCATAGGCACCCACTCATTGTCCAATGCTTTGACCTTTGGATGGATAACTTCAGAATCATCAGAAAAAACAGACAGCAGCTTGTTAACTTCGTTAGAAACGTTACGGGGTTGTTTTACAATAGGTTCCTTAAGCTCTTTAACCAGTGTAGTAAACCCAGTTCGTATTACCCTTCCCCTCAAATCGCTCTTGCCATGGCTTTTAGGTTCTTCAGCTTACATAGGCTTCTTGTTGCCCATTAAACAAAAAGAAGTTCTTTTTAATAAGAGAAAAGAAAATTCATTAAAACTTAAAGGGGATAAGGCATCCCCATAAGAGCACAACAAAATCCCAAAGGCCAAACAAGGCTAATTTCTCACATACTTTACCCTCCTTTAATATCAACAAAAGAGACCCCCTCAAATTCTTTACAAATCGAGACCCCAAAACAAAACCTGTCTATAGTTTTCCTAATTACAATCTCAGAAGGCTTAGAATAACTTTCAAAATTCCTTTGATTTCTTTCCAACCAGAGCAACCAACAAACCGATGGAAAGTTTTTTTTTTTTTTTTTTTTTTTGGAGAGAGGTAAAGAGATCATTTATTAAAGATAAGTACACAAATACAGAAATCTTACAAGAGAATAGAAATCACCGCAAAGGTGATGACTACATATAGCATTAATACAATTACCCCCAATAAAACTAAAATTATAACTCCTCACACCATATGGCATACCATTCCTTCTCATCAAAGGAACCCCATACCAAGACCCACTCAAAGAGAATATATAAAGATCAGCAACTCGCATTGGCTTCGATGCTTATCCTCAAAGATCCTACCATTTCTTTCCTTCCACAGCCCCCAACAAATAACCCCCGATAGTGCATGCCAAATGTCCTGATGGAAGCTCCTAAGGCCACTAAACCACTAACCCGAAATCAGTTCATTAAAGCACATTGGAAAAACCCATGGAATTTGAAAATGAGAAAGGAAAAAGTATCACACTCCTTTCACCATAGAAGAATGGATGAAAATATGACTTATTGATTCCTCATCTTCCATGCATAAGATACATCTATTAGGCAAGTTCCAACCTCTACGTTGATGATGGTCTAAGGTTAGAATTTTATCCAAGCAACAATTCTACATAAAAAATGCAATAATGGAAGAAATGCTCAAGATCCAAATGCCTTTATGGAGAAACAGAGTTAGTGGAAAATTTGACAATTCATAATAGAATGATTTAGATGTGAAGCGCCCTTTCCAAAGCCATCCATCATCCTTATCATTGTTAGGTTTCAAAATACCTTATAATTCCAACAGATTAATTCTCCGACCTCCCAATTGTTTTGGTCTCTTTTCAGTCTAGGGACCCAAATTCTTTTGTTTTCATCATAACACTCTGCCACCAATGTACAAGAATCCAATTCCAACTGATAAGTATTTGGAAATGTCGCAATTAGTGGACTCACCCTAACCCATAGGTCCTTCCAGACATTGATATTTTCTCCCAATCCCAAAATAAAATTTGTACATTTCCAAAAATCCTCCCTCCCTAATAATATAGATTTTCAGATCCCACAACCATGTCTCCCCTTGGCCTCCCTAGATTCCCACACTAATTTCTCACCAAATCTAGCCACCACCACCCGACACCATAAACTATCACGCTCCACCCCAAATCTCCAAAACCATTTAGCCAGGAGGGCCTTATTATGAGTTTGAATCCTCCTGATGCCAAGACCACCATTGATAATTGGTTTACAACATGTGTTTTAATCCACCGGATGATATCTATGATGCTCCAGATCATCTTGCCATAGAAACCTCCTAAACATAACCTTCATTCTATTAGCCACAGCTATCGGGATCATAAACAGATATAGAAACTAGTTTGGCATAGCAGCCAAGGTTGCCTTAATCAAAGTCAAATGACCACCTTTTGACAATAAGGGGGCTTTCCACAAATCAAGCCTAGATGATATCTTTTCAATGACTGGCTCCCATGAAACCTTTGATTTATAGCTTGCACCCAATGTAAGGCTAAGATAAGTAGCCGGAAGACTCCAATTTTGCATCATAAAATCCAAGCAAGACTTTCAATGTCACAATCTTCACCCACTCGATATATTTCACTCTTAGCCAAATTGATTTTTAAACCCGAAACCCCTTCAAAACATCCGAGAATATATCGAAGATACCCCAATTGTCTCGCATCAACATCACAAAATATCATTGTATCATCCACAAATTGGAGATGGGAAATATTCACTATGCTAGATCCCACTCTGAATCCCAAGATAAAAGCCATTTCCACATTTTTTTATCATTCTACTCAGTACCCCTGATACCATTATGAACAAAAACGAAAATAAGGGGTCATCCTGCCTAAGACCCTTAACCCATTAAAAAATCTCACAGGACTTCCATTAATCAACACAGAAAAATATGATGAACTTAAACAAAAAGATATCAAACTTCTCCATTTGGCCTCAAATCTCATTTTTATCAAAAGATAGTCCAATAACCTCTAATTCACATTATCATAAGCCTTTTCCAAATCCAATTTGCATATTATCCCACATCTACCAGTTATCCTCCTATCCGCAATACATTCATTTGCAATGAGTACCCCATCTAGAATTTGTCTTCTTTCAATAAATGCACCTTGAGGGGGAGAGATAATACCCTCATCACCATCTTCAACTATGACACCAATAATTTGGATATGATCTTATAAACACTACTCAATAGGCTAATGGGGAGAAAGTCCTGCATTTCCTTTGCCATTTTCTTTTTTGGAATAAGGGAAATGAAATTGTTATTAAGATGCTCATAAAATTCCGTCGAATAATAGAACTCCTCCATTACATTCATTAAATCGCCTTTCACAATATCTCAACATCTTTGAAAAAATGAAATGGTAAAACCATCCGGTCTCGGTGCTTTGTCCCCTTTCATACTCATGATGGAAAGGTGAACTTCAGAAAAGGATCTCTCAACCCACCTTTTTTCCACATCCGAAATTCTATCAACCTCCAAACCATCAAGAAGGGGTCTCACAAGAAGATCCTTCTTAAACAAATTCATAAAGTAGGACTCTGCCTCTTTTCTAATATATTCCTAATTCACAGACCACTCTCCAGTAATCCAAAGCCCATTTAAAGCATTTGAATTCTTATGTTGTGAGGCCACTTTATGAAGAAAAAAAATTAGTATTTCAATCAGCTTCTTTCAACCATCTAATTCTAGATTTTTGTCTTTAAAAAGTCTCCTCCTTAACCGCAATAAACATAAATTACTTGTAAAAGCTCTCTTTATTCACCCGTTCCTCATGTGTCAGTATCCTTTTTTCTTCCAATAAATCAATATCTTTAATGTTCCCAAGACACCTCATACGCTATTCCTTGAAATGCCCAGCCGAAAGTTTATTCCAAGATTTTAAATGAAACTTCAAATCTTTGAGCTTAAGGGCAAATATCCAACTTACATTTCCAGAATAAGATAATTAACTCCACACAATTTCCACTAACATCATAAAATCAGGATCAAGAAACCAAGATTCCTCAAATTTAAAAGGGGATGGCCCACCCTTACCCCACCCAGATTCAAGCAATAAAGGGGAATGATCTAATACTGTTCTAGCTAGAGCCGACTAACATCTACCAGGGAACAAGTCCTCCCAAGTATTGCAATGTAAAAATCGATCCAATCGGCTCAATGAAGAGATATCACGAAAGTTAGACCATGTGTACTTCACCCCTTTCGGTGGGCTATCAATAAGACTCCATCTATCAAATAAAATCCCCAAATTTATCCATTCTATAGTCCGTAAATCCCTTTTCCTTTATGTTCGTTGGAAAAACAAATCAGATTGAAATCCCCCTAATGCGCCATGGTAAATCCCAACAAGCTCTCACATCATCCAGTTCCCTAAGAAAACCATCGACTTCCCCCCTTATAAGCGGACCATATACCACAGAGAATATCCACTCCTCCACTTCCCCAATCAATTTACAACGCACCAAGATCAAATAGACCCCAATCTCATGCCCCAATATCTTTAACTTATCCGCATTCCAAATCATAAGTATCCCTCCCGATGCAACCCATGAAGGGAGAGCCAACCAAGGATTAGAAGGTTTACCCCAGATTTTCAAGACAAATTGATCCAACATAACCTCAGTTTTAGTTTCTTGAAGAACTAAAATATCTGAAAACACACCAGAAAGCCCTATACAAATTGCCACCCTTTTGTCCCCGTTTCTCAAGCCTCTAAGATCCCATGTGAGGAATTTTAAGTCCATTGATTCAACTATGAAAATTCCCTTTACCCCGACACTCCAAACCCATGCACATGCCACCCTCCTTACGATCATAATTCACACTACACTCAAGCTTCTTAAGTTCATTAAGAAGTCGTTTGCCCCCTGCCAATTTAGACCCTTCATTACCAACACTGCTCTTTCAAAGTTCAATTACTTTGAATAATTCTTTGATATCAGTCTCAAAACCCTCATAGGAGAGTCCTAAGAATATACCAAATTCCTCCAACTTGTGAAGCACCCATTCCGAGATAATCTTGTCATCCCTCGCCTTCACCCCATTGAGAAAAAGATAATCTTGTTTGTTAGAATAATGATTTAGGGTCACATAATCCAATCCACCTTCAAATTCGTTCAACACAAGATCCATCTCAGTACCTTCCTTATCCAGTACTGCTAATGGCACAGATGAAAGTACAACACATCCCATGTCCCCATTCAAATCATCAAGCAACATCACCTCTTTGTTCGTATTCCCCATAACGGCATTTGGCAGGTATTCCAATGAGTTATTACGCCGGATAAAATTCCAATCCTCCACAAGCAAAACCGAACGATTATATCTATGTAAGTCCAAACCACCTAATAAAGTAGAAGAATGACACCTGGAAAATAAGGAATACTGACCTTTTGTGTGCATGGAGTTGAGGATGGAAACAGCTAGATTCATCTTTGTCCCACATCCCGACATTCCAAACTGAGGCACTGTTTCCAACCCAATTTATGAAGGCGCATGTAATTTTTCTGCAACAATCGCAAGAACATCATTAGGTGAAAGCAAATGTGAATTTGGGAGCTTCACACAGTCATGAGCACAATGATCCACCAAGTTTGACAAAAGGGAAGATTGATTAGGAAGAACCGCTTGAGTCGATTAGTTTGCGACAAAACCCATCTCATCCGGATCAACAAAAGACACTGGAGAAATTTTCTGACAATTAAAAATGTCAGTGAAGCATACAACTCCACACTCATCCGAAGGAAACCGCACCCGATTTCGATAATCAAGATGGACATTGTCGTCCTTACTCTAGTAAGTGCCAGAAGTTACTCCCTAATCCAATGAATTCGACACCCATGATCCACACAAATCATCCAGATCTGAGCCCTGAGAATTGCTTGATTTTCCTTTTTCCACAGAAAAAGAGGCCATACAGGATGGACTCACCGATGATGACAATCTCCTCACCGTGGATAATAGTGAGTGTTCGTCATACCAACCAACACTCCGCAATTGGCACCAGTTTATACCCTTAGAATCGATCATGGAATCATCATTAGACCTCACTACCACCAATGAAGTATATCGAGTCGCCCTGGTCACCGCCCTATCCTTCTGAAAATTTGAGGAAATAGAAATAGGGAAGGAAGCATCTCGATCGAAATCAGAGGGAAATCCCCAAGCTGAACAATGGTTCGTGGTCGAACCTAGTTCACCCCGACAGCCATCAAACCTAGGCCAATTTGAACTCTAATTGACCGAACGACCCTTAATGCCCATCGTCCCTTTCAATTGCCATTGTGAGAACGCTTTTGCCCCCAAAAGACCATCTCTAGAGCTCCTACCAATTGGGGTAACATTGGAAACAGGATTGGGCTCATTGCGTAGAGACTCCTTAAGAGGTAAAGACGACTTTGCCAAATGACCCGCATACCCCTCAAATATTTTTTGGACTAATCTCCACCATTCATAAAAAGATGAGCACTTAGATGAAGAGGAAAAAGAGTCATCTGGACCAGCTAGATTCCCCATTCGATTAGGAGGGGAAATTTCAGACGGAACCTCATCGTCATCAAAGATAGCCCTAACATGAAGATCGGGAAAACCCTTAGCCCTTGCATCTTTCCTAAGAACGTTAAAGGGCAGCAAAGTTAGACAACACACTTCCTTCCCCGCCTGAACGCCGTACACCGCATCTATATCTGTTAGGTCTTTAATTTTGAAATTCGAAGCACGATTAGGATTGGGAACAACATGCGATTTCACCGGAATGTCCAAATGCTTGTTGTCAAAATACCCAAGAAGCCCTGACAGGCTTGAGAATTGAAGAAAATCGGCTTTAGCAGCGGACAAATCACATATGAGGTTAGGAATTTCATTTTCGATCGAAATAGCTACCGGGGTGTACTTGTCGTTATCAATCACTGAAATAACCTGTGTAATGGACCTAAGATCACACACAATCTCCAATCGAGCCCAGCTCAGTTCGTCACAGCCAATCGTATGCTCATACACTGATTTAAGCCCTGCACAAATATCACCAATGGCTTCGAAAACCTCCCTGGTTCATAGATTACGTGGAAGCCCCCATACACGAATCCATCGCTGCTTAAACAGATTTTCGTAGCTAATCGTAAGAATTCCAAGGTTCCAACCACCAATATCGACCCTGCCTAAAGAAGCCACTTTGATTTTTTTTCCAATTAGAATAGGCACTTCCAACACTGAGGAGCACACCAGAATCGCTCTGCAGGAGTCAATGGCGATCCATACCACTTCTTCAACTAGGTACAAGTCCTCACAAATGGTTACCGCAATTATTTCCTAGGAAATGTCGTTATTTAATCAATGGCAAATAACCGATCTGGTCCAAACTTCCTCCCCTTCATCACAATTTGGACTAGAAATCTTAATCGCCCAATCCATGTCCCAATGTTTTACCTCAATTCGATCCTAAGAAGATTGAAACAAGATCCCCTCAGGTAATTGAGGAAATGAGTCGGTGGCATGGGAAGGGATTTTCTAAACAACCGGAATCTCCTAACCCCCCCCCAAACGATCTTCTGAGGATATATGCGACATTCACCCATCCAAACAATTTGTGATCCCCGGGGATGAATATTTGGAACTCTTTACCATTCATATGAATTTCCAAATTTTTTAACATCTTGCCTTGTTCATTAGCTCTCCCCTTCACAATGATGATCTTATTACCATTGTCCTTGGAGCGAATGAATGATGACAGATTTGATACTCGACAAGCCTGATCAATGGTCAAACAAAAGCAAGAAATTAAGCTTGACTTAAAACGAATGGAGGCAACAAAGCCCTTTCTCCTTTCAGTAATCTTAAGAACCCTTACATTACCAAAACAAACCAGCTCGAAATCAAATGATTTCCTCTCAATGATAATAGTTTGCTTCATGCCTAAAAATAAAAAAGTATGACAGAACAAAACCCAATCATGCCTCAAAAGTCCAACAAACTACAATCCAGCCAGAAAACACATACAGTTCTTTTACAACTCACCAAGGCCACACTATTACACATGTTTGGAATGCTAAGCAAACATTCCATCAAGCCCACCAAGAATCTTTAGTTGCTACCCAATTGGCTTAATACTAGGGTCATTTGAAAGGTTATAGAGTTACTTTCCAATGTGTCCAAGATCTTGCAAATCCAATGTGATTTGCAAATCTAATGAGTCCACTAAACTCTTCCTTTTGGCAAAAGCCTCCTCATTTTCCAATTTATCACCACTTCTTGGAGTCTTTCATGGAAGACCCACCCCCACTCCCACCTCCCCCCAGAACCCCATTCCAAACCTCTCTAGAAAAATCACAATGAAGAAAAAGGTGATTCACTAATTCCTCTTCATTAAGGCATAAAGTGCGGACATTAGGAAGAATGAGCCCCCTCTTTTAGAGGTTGTCTACAGTAGGTAATCTCTGTCTCACTGTAGTCCACATAAAAAACAGCACCTTGGAGGGCGCTTTCAGCTCCAAACTACCTTCCAAGGAAACTCTACCACACCCCGAATCTCACCCAAGTCAAAACAAGAACGAACAAAGAAGACACCATTGCTCCCCAAAGACCACCTACAAACATCCCCACTATCGGCCCTTAAAGAATACAAATCCAAAATGCCCAGCAGCCTAGCCATCTCCTCCACCTCGCAATCATTTAGCAACCTTCTTAAATCAATATTCTTGCCCCCAACTTCACCACTCCTACCCCAAAAATCAGCAAACTTCGTATTTTTACAGATTGAGAGAGCATAAATAACCAGGGCTTCCCCCTTTAGAGGATGAGGACACACCATTTGTCATCCCAAAAGAGAGAATTCTATCACAACCCTACTTCCACACAAATAGCTTTTTTGAACCATTCCAATTGATCCATAATACCTCTCCAAAGAAAGCCTTGGCTTTAGAGTTTCCTAAGCGTCTGCTAGCCCGTATTTCTCTGCTATTACCATTCTCCAAAGGTTATTATCCTCCTTGCCAAATCGCCATAAACACTTAGCCAAAAGAGTCTTATTGACATTGCGAATACGCTTTATCCCCAATCCTCCCCACTTTTTTGGCGTACAAATCTCATCCCAAGCCACCAAATGAAACCCCTGACTACCTTTTCTGTTGCCCCATAAGAAACTACATTGGCATTTTTCAATAGAATCGGCCACCAAGGAAGGAACAACAAAAAGCAAGAGGAAATATGTAGGCAGGCTAGCAACCACTGCCTTAATCAACGTGATTCTTCCCCCTTTTGACAAGTACATCCCCTCACAACCATAGTTTCAAATGTTTGGAAATGTCTTGAATGCCGCCCAACATATGTCCATATCTACCAAGACCGACACGAAACATTACCTTCATTGACACGAAACATTGACTATATTATACAACTTCAATTTTTCGGTTGACAAGGTGTACAATGTCAACATGTTGAGTGAATATTTCCCTTTTGCATTGTATTATAGCATAATGTCGACATACTAAAAAAGAATATGAATACGTTATTCATGCTTAAAAAGCATATGAAAAACAATAAATTGCAAGGGAAATTAAAGGAGGAAGGAGATGAAGAAAAGAAAGAAGAAGAAGAAGAGAATCTAATTGCTCCCTTATGTTTATCTAGTCAAATTATAATTTGTTTGCATATCATTATGTAACAAAATCTTAATGAATGCATGTGTATTTACAAAGAATATTATAATACAAGTGTATTATGTATTAATATAAACTATGATTAGGCAATAAAATGAGCTATCATTCTTAATGAGTCTATTTGTTCTCTTGTGTCTATACAGTTAGATTAGAATTTATTTCCTAAGTTTCCACATTTTTTACAATATTTATTTCTAACATTTCTGACATATGTCTTATTTTGGCCGGACCAACATTTCCACCGACACCAACATTATAAACCTTGCTTCCAACCAGCCAATCTTTTTGTTGATCCTGTTCAATATGGGACCCCAAACTGCCTTATTCTTAGAGGGAGCTCCAAGGGGCAGCCCCAAATAGGTAAAAGGAAGCACAACTTTCTGACATCCCAACACCTCCGCCAACATTCATGGGCACAAATGTCACGCCATATAGAATAAACAAAAGCACCAAAAGAAATAAGAACTAGGGCTCTCTTAGGTACTGGTATGGATGTCTTTCTAACTATGCAATGTTATATGGCTGAGGGTGGGGCTGAGCTCTGAGCGGAAGTCGATCAACCATAGATTATGAGACCATGTTCATGCTACTCCCTCCATCAATGATAAGCTTGCAATATTTTTCACCACTCTTCACTACAATGTGAAAAATAGTTGTATGAAGTCAAAAGTCTTTGATCCATTTTATTGGGGCTGCAAGAATGAGACAACGCAAACATAGAAGCTGCCTTCCTCATATTCTTCTGATATCATAAGGAGTGGTTCTTCTTCATCAGCAATTAGATTCTCTTGTTCCACATCAATCCTATGCGTCGGGTCTTAGAAGGGCACAGAAATGCATAATGATGTTTTGCTCCACATCAAAGACAACCATTTCATTGTTTCCCTTTTTGTTTGCGTCTGTACTCAGTACTACAGTTTACCCTTTTTACATCAGCCACCTTGATGAGGTAGGGACCCACTAGGCTTAGGTGTGTTAGCATTAGGGAATGCTGACCTAGAATTCTCTCCCCCATCAAAATTCTTGTGGGCTGGTGTCTCCTGGGCTTAATTTCCAAACCGTTTTCTAATAGGTTATCTTAGATTCTTCTCGACATGCAATGTCATCCAGAATGCATTTGCCAAATCATAAACCCTTGCAGTAGCCATTTCCCTTCAAATTTATGCCCTTAGCCCGTTCTTGAAACGAGCAAATGTCTGATTGTCATCCTCAGTTGTCTCGCAACAGACAGCAAACTCATCAAATCGCCACATGTATTCCACCACATACACTCTTTTTCTTTTTTTTTTTCTTTTTTGATGAATAACGATTTTATTAAGAAGAAAAGAAAAAGAAAAAAAAAAAAGCAAACAAGAGAGAGACAAAAAACAACAAAAGAAAAGGCACAACAACAAACCAAAAAACCTATAACTAAGGTGGTGCAATACAAGTAACCCAATCCCTAAAAATATCATTAAGAGAAACACCCTGAAATTCCTTTTCAACCAAAACCCAAGAAGCCACCTCAAACAAGATTGAATCCACAACATCCACAACCGATCTCCTTGAGCCATCAAAGATTCTTCTATTCCTTTCCTTCCAAATACCACGCAACATCCCATTCCACAAAGTTTTTCTGTGAGGGCCTAAGAGGTGAATCCTTCTCCTTAAGATAAGCCTTCATCTCCTCTCAATTAGTGATAGGAGGTTTTCCCATATTTCATTGCCTCTTCTCTATACTCTTCCACCATACTTTTGCATGAGCAACCAATTTCATCTTGGCAAACTGAACTCTCCTGTTATCAATCATGCCATACAAGTCAAAGTAACCCTCAAGAGCTACAAGCCAATCTGAGAAGCCTTGAGGGTTGATGTCACCTTTGGAATCGGGGATGTTCATCTTGACTTTCTCGATAATGTCGTCCCGATAATCATAGATCTCAGATCTGGATTTCTATCGTCTGAAGTGCTTTGCGGGGTAGTATTTCTTGTACAAATGGCTCTCATATGTCCTCTTAGAAGTACGTTAGCTCGCTGTCCAACAGTATTGTTGACTGAAATTCCAACCTCTTCATTAATATGTGATCTTTCTGCACTTCTCTCTCCATTGCCTCCTTCCATAAGGTTGGGGCCTATCTTTCTTTTTTTTATGAGTCTTGTAACTCTCTAACCTGAAGCTCAAGTTCGTATACTACATCAACAATCTTGAAAAGAATTTATTCTCACTGAATATCAGTCAATCTCCTTATAAAAGTCTTCCCACTACATGTTGCCATGGTGTTAACCTTGGCTCTGATACTAATTGATGTAATACTAGAGCTCTGATACCAACTAATGTAGGACTTATTAGGGTGATTGGGTTAATTTGCGAAGTTTAGATAATTTCAGTTAAAAGTTAAAGGGGAAAAGGTTAGGGATTGACTAGGGAACAAAATCGAAGTGTTTGGAATGAGAAATTAGGTGTTATAAGTACTGGTTTGAAAATTAAAGATTAGAATTAGAAATCAGGATTATGCTGTATGGAAATCCCTTGGAACTTATAGATTAGATGGAAGCTATTCGATTAAGTGAGAAGGATTGTGGGGAATGATGAGATAACAGGGCTGGCTGGGATAGGATGAGGTTTTAAAGTCTTTTCAGGGTATGTAGAAGGGGTCATTAATGTAGTAAAATATGAAAATTAGGGAAAACTGAAATCTAATCTATATTTAATGGGAAACTGTAAATCGGTCCCAACATCATTTTGATCAATTTTTAATCATCAAACAGGCAAACAGCAAACATCATTCAGTTGAAGGCACCAATGGAGTTATGGAGTAGTATAAAATCTGTAGAAAGAGATAGAAAAGAGAAACACCTAGAATCACTCTAGGGCTCCAAAGAATCACTACCAGGGTTTAGGAATCAATCAAGCAAACAGAGATAACCGCCAATGATCAATATTCATCCCCAAGACTGAGATTTTAAAAACTATTTATATGTTCTAATAGAGGGGGGTTGTCCAGCCCTATTGCATGAATTTACAATACTACCCCTGCACAGAAAAATGAGTAAAAAACCTCTATATCCCTACCAACTTGACCCAAAGCTATGAAACTTTAGAAAGATACTAAAAGAGGACTCAAAAAACAAAAACAAAAAAACAAAACAAAACCTAATGGCCAGAGCTCATCTAATATATAAAATGGAAAAAATACCCCGGTTGCCCCAAACCATGTAAACAAGAAACATAAAATCATGATTGTCCTCAAATGAGATCCCAAGATCCATTTTCATGCCATATTGAGACTTGTTGTTTTAGTCTTCCTTATCCTAGAATAAGTCTTCAAAGGTTGTTCAGGGTTTTCCCATCACCTAGTTATGCTTTAGTAAGTTTTTAACTAGGACCTCAAAATGAATGATGGAAAGAAAGGCAGTCTCGAAACCAAACTGTGCAGTTGTAGAGTGAACACTTTACGCAAACCTCATGCTAATAAATGCGTATTCAAGGCATAAAGACAAGAGGAAATAATGTCAGGGTTACTTACAAAGCGAAGGAAAATGACGACTGTCAAAGCACATATACCTCCAAGAAGAATATGAAGACCACTCTTTGCAGTCTTCTGCAAATCAAAGTGGAACTTATTAGATAAACATAACAAGAAACATGTCTGTAAACTTCACAAGAGCAAGGGATTCATTACTTGTGTTAAAAAACCATTCACAAACAAATAAGATGCATTGCAAACCTTCTTAGCATTAGTCATACCCTGACATTAAGAGAAACAAAAACCCCATCTCCAAAGAAAATTTTCAACATGAATATAACAATCATATCTAATATGCTATTCCCCCAAGTGTAAGCAATGAGAAAATAACAATCTTCAAAAATTTCCTACTAGACCCAACAAGACGCTATTGAATGTCAATAAGAAGAAATATATTTGCTTTCTCCCAATTTTACCATTTATTGTTGCATGTCTGCATCATAGTTGAACAATAATAAGGTGCTTTGCAGTGATTGTGATGCAAGAAGCATGTACATTCAAGTGCAAGTAGAGATCATAGGGCTTACACAAAGCAGTTAAAATGTATAAACTATATTCCTACTCTCAATCAAGTACACTTAAAGCTCAAATAGGATAATCAAGCAATGATACTACTCTAGAGTGAATATATGAACCCAAAAAAAATGATGGAAAACAAATCAGATTTAAATGCAACATAAATTAACTACTTTAAAACTTTAAAGAAACTGCAACTAAACAACGCATTAAAGCCTAATAGTCAATAGAAGTAAAACAAGGCTAGGCTGTAAAGAGCAGGCCACTTAGTGGTTTTGGGTAGGATCAATATAGTTCAAGTGTGGGGCCAACCCTGGGTCAGGATAGAGATCCAAATGGGTTATGTTTGGGTGAAGACAGCAATGTCTATAGGGTTTTCAGCTGAGTCACAGGCTGTATCGGTATAGAATATAGGCTTGGAACAGCAGGGTATGAGGGCTAATGGGTTCAGGTTTTATAGGATTTAAGTGGTCTAACTGGGTTCAGGTTAAAGGTAAAACACGGCAGGGTTTTGTGGAACTTAAGTGGGTCGTCAGGTTCCAGCCAAAGGGACAAACAGTGTAGTAAACTGGTCTGACAGATAGAGGACTAATCAAGACTATATGGGTTGCAAAAGGGTGCTCGAAACAAGGTCCTATGGATCTGGTTAAGGACTGAAATTCTGGGGCTAAGGCAGAATTCGAACAGAACTAGAGTGCTGCTGTATTCATATTATAAACACAGGGATTTTCAGGTTGTAATCAAGGTCTGATTTCTGATCAGGTTTCAGACCTAGAATAGGATTCAAACAGAATACCCAGGGCTGATTTATAAACCCAGAAATTCAAGTTATGACCATAAATTAAGAGGAGAGATCTGTGATGTTTCAGCCGCAGGTATAAGTGTTTAATAGCTGATATTCTTCAATCAAAATCACTAATCTGAATGTAATAACCTGTAAGCCTTCAAAACCATATTTCTAGAGTGGAGCAGGCTTGCCCAAGAACAACTCCCAGACTTGAGTAACCAATCACCAACTGAAAATCACACAGGTGCTGCCACAGGTGGTGTATTACAGAGAAAACAGTGTTTCGGGTCTGAGATTCCAGAGAGAATGAATTTCCAGGGTGTCACAGGGTGTAGGATCAATAGGGAATGGGCTTCCAAAGGTGCCGCGGATCTGTTCTTGACAAAAGGGTTTGATTCCTGATGAAAAATTTCAATAGAAGGGTGGTTAGGTCTGGTCGATGGGTTAGGTGAAGCAAGAAATAGGGTTCTGTGGTGGAAAATAAAGAAGGAAGATTGGGAGTTTAGGGTATCAAGAAGCAATTAAGGATGGGTGTCTGTGACTCTTGAAGAGCTTCAAAGAATTCTTGAATTGTTGAAATTGCATAGAACAGCAAGTCACCAAAGATAAAAGAAGTACCTTGTGGAGAAAACCCTATCCCACAACCTAGGAAATCCCCACCTAGGGTTCAAGTTTGGCACAAAACTTGAAAAGAAAAGCACTCCAATCGTGGGAGCCAAGATCCAACAAATTTTATTAAGCATAACATGTTTCAAAACAATGGGGGGGCCTTCTTTTATAGCCTATGATCAGCCCTCATATTTCCCCCTGTATACAACTTTCTAAATATAGAAACAATAAGCTTCTAACTAAAATAGCAACTCCCTATTACAAATAACTCCAAAACATAAAATATTTGCAACTAAGGACCTCAAACCTAAATACTAATGTTGTAACACTCAAGCCTAACTAAATATTATTTCTAACCTATCTAAAGACATAAAATAACAAACAAAATAAAAGACACATGCTGCCAAAAATTGGTCCACACGACCACACATAAAAATAGCACTAAAGGTGCTTCAAATCAGCTCCAGTCATGGCCTACGGTCCTCCTCCACCTCTATACTCGATCCAAATGGTGAGAGGTCCTCTCCTCATGTGCTGGTAGGTCCTGAGGCTGCCATGTGGCATGATGTCATCATCAAATTGTCTTCTCCCTACCCCTCAATATGACATTGGCAAATGTAGTGGGAGACAACAAGACACTTAAATGGACTACATGGCCCAAGACAGACAAATCGCGACTTGGAGACCTAAATAGTTGGAATAAGTGATGCAGCACACAAGCTCTAAATACCAAAAATTGATGCAGCACAACACTAAAAGTTTGTTAAGCCAGTGGATTTATGGGGCCAAAGCAGTGATGTTTGCAGGCATACTGAATGTTTGGGAACATTTGCACTGATACGTTATAATAAATGCCAATACTTATAGTATAAATTAGTCCCAATAGTATTTGTTACTAAATGTCTTTCCCTTTTTTGTACTGATAGACTTTGTATTTTATTTATTGAGATAAAAACCAGTATTTAAGGACATGGGCATGCTAGCAGGAAATCAAAATGTCCCGCGGGGGGGAGACTATGTACATCATCTCTTGAGAAACTAAAAGAATACCAAACAATGACATACCTTTCCAACACGAGGAGCAATAAGCCATGCCAGTGTAACGGTAAGCAATCCTGTAGCAACAAGAATCCCAGTACCTTCCACAGCCCATTTGGTTGCAAGATTTTCAGTGGGGGGAACATATTCACCAGGCAAATTAGAAAGCTGTTCTGTGACTCTCTGTGAAACTGTGGTGGAATTATTGTTATTATGTGGATTGAACCACAAAGAAATCTCACTAAGCCTTTGTCTTCGAATGGCAGCAAGAGCATCGGGATCCACCCCTGGATTCATCTGCACATGTGCAGCAGTAGGTTCCCCAGTGGCAGTCCTTTCCCTTAATGCTTCATAGTCCTTTAAAGAAGCCATAACCTTTTTGAAGTCAGAATGTCTGACATTTTTTGCTACACTTCCACAAACTTCACAAATAGTAGATCCATGGTTAATAAACCACTTCAATGCACAAGCATAGTGTGCTAGAGCAAGATCACTTTTGCAGGAACACCCAAGCTCCACAAGTGTGTCTTGATGGTGATAGCAGCCTGCTTCTAGATCAGTATTACAAATGAACACCTCCCCGTCAGGGCTTATAAATTCAACAAGCCCAGACTCCCTACCACAACTTTTATTGTGAGCAGCATCGCTCTCACTGCCTTTCAGGATTTCTTTTCTATTAGAGTTCAAATCTTCATTGATTTTCTTTGATTCCTGTAATGGAGGGGTGATGTCCAAGAATCCCAATGCAGTATCCCCCCGTCTGTCTGATTCAGCACATTGGCACACACGACAAGTTGCCATGTTTACATCTTTATCTGTACTGTGACATGATGTGGGATACATACTTAAATTTCCACTCTCAATTGTTGAGCACAAATCTTCATTATTGACTGTACCAGTACTCGTCTGGAGACAATCGTCCTGACGAGCCATTACATTAGATAAGGCTCCTTGAATTCAGAAAGTATGGTTTGTGCCCTCTCAACCACTGGTATTTGCTTCTAGATTTTTACCTAATCAAACATAACACCAATCCGTCCACTGTGCACCTCTAAGAAACAAATATTAAGTACTAGAATTCCCATATAGAACTGATGTGCAACAAAGGCTCAAAATCCAAACGTGAAAGGAACATAAGATTTTTAACATAAATCCAGATTCTTGCCATGACTTACAGAGAGGAGAGTAATTAGATATGCAGAAATCTTGAAGTCCTTGTTGCCTACTGAGTCAGTTGATTTACAATTATCTGATTGGCAATACCAGTGCTTTTTCATGGACAAAAAATATCACCCTGGTTCTGTACTGAAAAGTAGAAACCCATAGCATGGTTAGGTATTAAAAAAATGGAACTGTCCAAAATTTTGATTCACCCCATTGCATATATAAATCATTGATTCAAACAGCATGCTATCAATATAAAATGTGAAATCCCTGAAAACAAATTTTTCTTAAGAAATTTGTAAATTGACTTGATAATAACTAGAAAAAAGAAGAGTTTGAGGAATCAGAAGCAGTCAATAAGAGTTGAGGGGCAAGCAATCATTTAGGGGAAAAGAAGTTGTCACGCTAACCATCAAAACTAGTCCAAAGTTATGAACATGATCATAGTGCAACCAGGAATTAAAATCATACTATTTTGTTTGAAATGATTACTAATCAGGTTTCCATGGCTATTTAACTAATTTTTGTTCAATTTGTGGTTCTATATATGATTTAAAAGCACAAGTCTGGACCAAGCATTCACCCTACATTTCATCATATATTCCAACCTGCAATTAGCCTATCCTTCTAACAAAGGATTCACCCTTTTTATTTTAGGAATCAAAGCAACAGAATATACTTTGATACCTCAGGCAGCTTGGAATAAAAATGACCAGCTAACAATGTAAAGAAAATAAAGTTAAGAACACAATTGAGGACACAACTTCCATTTTATGGCAGATATATCACTCTTTGATTCCCCACAGCTCACCTTTGTCGGTCATTTAGATCAAACCCATAAGATAAACACATCATATTCACATGCATTGCTTGCACAACAGCCGAAAATAATTTGGTTTAAATTTATTAAAAAAAAAAAAAAATGGAACCAACTCTAGAGTCACAAACTATCCAATTCTTCAGAGCTGACAACCACAAGGTAAATTCCTCAAACCAAAATACATCAACATAATAAGCGGGTATAATTCCGATCAGAACAAAAACAAAAAAAAACGAGTCATCCTTTTATGATCCAACTTCTAATTTTCTACAGGGTTAAGAACTGAGCCCATGAAACTGGAATTTATCAAGAACTCAGTGCCTATTAAACCCTAATTTCATGGCATAAAACAGTTAAAAAGTTACCACTATGGGATCAATAAAAAAATCGGGTTCGAAAAAAAGGACAATAGAGCCGAATCATGTAATCGAATTTTCTATTCTTCTTAATTGAACAATAGTTGATATCTATATGGCAAACAAAATTGAAACATTTCTGAACCAAGAAAAAACGTTGCTTTCAGAATACAAAGTTAAGGACAGTCACGAACACAACCCACAAATTAGACTACTAATCAGTACCCATCAAGGCATTTGAATAACAATAAAAACCCGGTTAATAACAATTAAAAAAAAAAAAGTGAAAAAACAATAAAAAAATCCAGTGAATAGCAATAAAATATTAACAAAATAATATGAAATTCAGCATAAACATAAAATAAATAAATAAATCCAAAACCCAAGTCACCAATTATCAAATCGTGTGTTCTTTAAGAGGTATCACTCAGCATTCCAAATTCTGAAACCCCAAAACAAAGAAATGGATTGCATAAACATTTGTCGATTAGTTGAAATGATGATTGTTATAAACCGATAGAATGAACCACACAGACCTCATTCGCACTCAAAAATCGGATCGCATCAGATACGATATCGATCCGCAAAATCCAATTCTCAGTCTCGACCGACGATTGCTCTTTCCATCGTCACCGACTGCTTTCTCTCTCCTCCTCCGTGCAGATATCCCCAAGGAATGTCTCCTGCTTGTCTAGTTGTTGTCCTACTTTTGGTTACTTTTTACCACGCAAGTCAGGCAAACCCACTCCATGTGGTTGCTTTTAGAAATAGTAAACAGTACATCGACACTAGAGTATACTTATGGTGTATAAATCCTCACGATATGAGCCAATTGGAGTTGGGTCAAGTGAACTTGGTTTAGAGGGGTATATACTGGGGAGATTATAGACAGTAACTAAGTTCTATTAATCATGTAGATGCTAGATTTATTTAGGATGGATTATATCCGCTCCTCTTATTTAACGCACCTCTCCGTCCCTGTCAAAAGACAGACACATCAGCATTGAAAAGTGATAAGTGCGTCCCCCAAAAAGTGTAAATCACTTTTCAGCGCTGATGTGTCTGCCCTTAATCCATGTGCATGTCTTTTGTGAGCACAAAGTTAGGGGCAGAAGATTTTACAATGTGTGTCAGGCCTCACTCGGGTCAACTTGGAGCTTGGTTCGTTATGAGCTGAGTTTGAGCATTGTTTAAAACTCGTAAAGCTAAGCCTGAACCTCTAATTGAGCTCGTTTAGTTAAGTGAACCTTAGCCCGGGTCAGTCCATTATATTACAAATATAACAAATATAGATATATGTGCCGTTGGGCCTGTTTCTTGCAGTTATAATATTTTAATAACAGATGGGACTTGTGCTATTAGACTATAAGATTTGGAGTATGCTTGAATTTGGCACCTCAGGTTTGTGATGAGCCTGAACTTACTCCTTATATGATGAGTCTGAATTGAGTTTGGCAAATGTTGGCTTAGCTCAATCCGTTGGCACTCCTATTAATAGAGTCTCGTACATTGTTATAGAACCAGACCAGCCAGTCAATTGAATTTGTAAAACTAAAAATAAAATAAAACTGTCATATAGCGAGTCAAGTTTGCTTAGGGACCAAAGTTGCATAAAACAATAAAGCCAACCAACCGATGATCTAATGTTGAACCAAGTGAATCCATATGGTTATATCAAATTGATCGTGTTTTATTAATCAAACATGTTTTAAAATGTTGTTTGAAATATACATGAGGTTGTTGGGTTTACCCGTAGACCGGATCCTGTCCTGCCCGGCTTGGCTTCTGTGTGCATAAAATCCGTACAGAATGTGTGTGCAGGGACTGACAGTACTTGCATCAGCACCAAAAAGTGATTTACACTTTTTGGGATATGTGCTTATCATTTTTTGGTGCTGATGCAAGCACTCCTAAGTCTCTGCACATGCATTGTGCATAAATTTTGTGTGCATAGAAACCAAGGGGTCTCCTATCATTTATGACATGTTAAAGTCCTGTTTAACAGGTGGCAAGAGATGACTGGCAGGAAAAAGTGAATTGCACCGACAAGAGAAGATCCTTTGCGGTTGATAGAACAATCGAATATGTGACCTGACTCAGGATTTTTTACAGTCCAACATCTATGATAATTTTGATAGCTAAAACCTCATAGACCAGCCTAAACTAGTATAAAGGAATTCTACCTAGATCTACCAATTCATAGGTTATTTTTACCTGTTAGGGAAACTTTATAGAGACTATCCCTGCATGCGTTGAGAATTTTCTACGTCTCCCTATTGTCTGCTAACCTCTGCCGAGGTCAAGGGGGCGGCCACATCAGCATCAGAAGTGATTTACACACATACCTAAAAAGTGTAAATCACTTTCGGTGCTGATGTTTCTGCCCCTTAACCTCTTAGCAGAATCTCTCTTCCCTGCATGTGGCCCCGGCCCTAGCTCTCACTTGCATTTAGAATCAGGGGAACAACAGGGCAACCCTAGGGTATTTTTTAGCTTGCCTTGATTCCAAAAGAAGGAAACCACATGCATTGTGGTATCCTCAGTATTTTTTATATTTATTTTTTTTCTTGTTCCAATTGCCTAAACTTTATTTAGGTTTGAGCCAGGTATTTCCTAACCCGGGCTCAGCTTGACTCAACTCATTCCAACCCCCTTCTTAATCTTTTATTTAATTATCTTTTCCTTCTTTTTTCTCCTTCCAATATAACCTGCCTATTTTTGGTAATAATCTACCTAATCCATGCAAAAGTGTCCCTTTTTAATGTTCTAATTGACTACTCCCCACCACATTCTTCTTTTCTTTTATTATTAGCGTGGCCCACTCCCCTTTGTGAAAGGGCGCACCCAGCTTCTAGTGCTGAAGATTTTCCCGTTGTTTATTATTATTATTATTATTATTAAAAGGATTTGCATTAAAAACTGTCCGGAAAACAAAGCCAAATCATCTACATTGAATAGCGAATGGCAACTAATCCAGAGGACATGACAGCCAAACCTTTGGGGATTAAGAGATGATGCTACATTGTGCAATGACATGGGCAACCTTATTCGTGGTATCCCATATCGTCTCCAGCCAGGATGTGTCCAGCTTCAGTCAAGTTTAATTTTGCACTGACACATGGCAAAAATAGTAAACTGCATCTTTAAATCCAAAGCCAACAAAAAAAATCATTTCATTTTGTTTTCGCCTCATGTCAGCACAAAAATGATGTTTGATTGACGCTGAACACATTCAAGCTGGAGACGATCCGGGGTGGATCTCCTCACATGAGAAAATCCAAGAAGAAATACACACTTATTAACTAGGTTTCTCAAAGCAGGGTCACAGCCCTCACCACCAGATTGAATGGCATGCACAACATTCAAAGCATCTAATTCAAAAATACTCTTGGGGAGACCCAGAGCTTTTGCTAATTTGAGACATGGCACCACCGTAAAACAATCACAAATGAGAGGAATCATAAACAGGGATCAAATTTTCTCTGATCAAAACTGATGTGATACCACACCACAGTCTGACACGTGATATGTATAGGGTTAAAAATGCCAAAAAAAAGTTTTTTTTTTTTTTTTTAAAGTTAAGAATCCCGAATAAAGACACCAAATTCAAAAACATGTTTCTGTGGTACACGTCACACATGGTCACATCAATTTTGATCACAGAACATTTGTTCCCGTGATAAAATATTGATTGATTAGAGCAAGCTGCCACAAAGGCTCCAACCTTGTCCTTGAGAATCCCACCAAGACGATGATCTTTAGTTCTATTTCATGTTCTCATGTTGCCCTCACCATACAGTGATTCTTGACCGAAAAAATATAAGCAATAAAGTCATTTAGCACAAAAAAGGGTAAAAATAAAATGATTTTATTGTCCTTTTAAGACTTTTTCTTTTTTTCTTTTTTTCACAACGTCACTCTATGATGAGAGCAACACTCAAAAGAGTCATAGGGGAACTTAGTGATACCATCCATATTAGAATGGGGCTGAAAAGCTCCATCAAAATTAAGCTTGACTCACCCCACAAGGGGCTTGTGGACCAAACCTCCCGCCTCGCCTCTATCTCATGGGGCCTAAGACTTTTGACTAGAAGCCTTACCAACTTATGCTGGGAAGAGTCGAGTATGGGCCTGCTAAGAATTGACATAATAGAATTAGGATGAGCATAATTGAGTCTGCCTAATTATGGCTCATCAAGCTAAAATGCCCCCCGCATTCAAACTTGATTTATGCATGAGCTCGATTTGTTAGGGTTCTGTATGTTACGAATGTCCTTAATTTCAGGCTTTCGTCATCAGCATTGTAATTTTATCTGACCCTCATATTCAAAAATCAAACTCACAACTAATTTTCAAGTAGAATGTGAATTCCCTGTAAAATAGGGTTATATTTCTCATAAAATGGGAATTGCCAGGGATCAAGTGGAATGAAAATTCCTTGGAAAATTTACGTACACAAGAAAATACCTAAAAGTGGTTGGAACACCTAAGAATCACAATTATTGGTCGAATCAGCATTATTTCTTGTGTATCTCAATCGTTTCTTTTTCATCCCCACGATGCTTTCTACTCATTTCCCTGTGGCATTCATTATAGCTTTCCCGTTTTTTGCAATTTTGTAAATCCATTTAGGAACTAAATACAGTTTACGTAAAGATACCAGCTTGCTAAGTTGGTAAAGTCTGCGGGCATTGTACCGCAGGCCTGGATTATATATATATGACTGACGTTTTTATTCTATCATAATATTTCCTAGGGGTGGCAATTTTTGTTGGTGGGTCGGGTTCATGTCGTATCGAGGTAGAGGTATAAAACTATTTGGCTCAACCCTAACCCGACCAATTTATTAATCGTGTCAAAACAGGTCGACCTGTTTTGACCCAAAACACATTTAGGGTCAACCCTAACCCGCTTATTTTCGAGCTGGGTCGTGTCGGGTTCGCGGGTTATGTGGTAATTTATCTTGGCGAGTCGGGTTCATGTCGTGTTAAGGTAAGGGTATAAGACCATTTGGCTCAATCCTAACCCAACCCATTTATTTATTGTGTCAAAGCAAGTTGACATGTTTTGACCCAAAACACGTTTTGGGTCAACCCTAACCCACTTATTTTCGTGTTGGATCGTGTCGGGTTTGCAGCTCGTGTCAAACATTGTCACTCCTAATATTTCTCACCCATTTACAGCTATGGCAACTTCTCGAATTTCCTTCAATGGTATAAGATCATCAATCTTGTTTGTAAATCAATAATGATAAAAAGGGTTTTTTCCAAGTTTAAAAAAAAAATCTAATTAGCTGGTATTAAGTTAGTAAATCATCTTACAGCATCATGCTTTGTGGTATATTAAGAAAAATATTGACTAATATTTCTTGAGAAGTGATTTTAAAATGCACGTGTTGTAGATAGCCAAATTGGAATTAGAAGGGATTTAGGCCAATAATTAGTGTACATGGGTGTTATGTAGCTTCCAACATGACAACCAACAACTCTTGTCAATCAGTTTCAAAAAAATTTAGCCCTTTAAGTGGTCCTTTGTCATTAAAATAAACTAATCAAGTAGCAAATACATGGATATGACCCTCGAGTGGATCAGAACTGTGATTAGTGAGATGAGATGTGGGGGGGGGGGGGGGGGGGGGGGGGGGG
>JAOXJP010000012.1:5056163-5074090 GCA_025762735.1 Platanus orientalis | reverse complement strand
ATTACTACTAATTAACGCTTCTAAAATAAGAAAATAACATAAAAATAAACTAATCTATTAGACTTGACAAAGATCACTATCCATGGTTCTCTAGCTTCTTCTTCTTGACATGGTATGCTCTTGCATTAGGAAGTCAAATCAATCCTTGTTCATATTTCATATATAGGCTTCTCTGGTTTACAAAATGAGCCACTTCAAATAGGTTCATTGCTCTTATGATTTTTTAGAATTTTCACCATAGTTGGACAAAAGGTGTAGAGGTCGCTCCACACATTTTTTTAATATAATTAACTAGATAGTAAAGCTTCTTGGAGTTTGGAATATTACATTCTGGCATAGCTTGAGAGGAGTTGATTTAGTGGTTGACATGTTAGAAAAGGCAGGGGCGCTGATTGAAACTTTTTGTATGCTAGGAATGATCTTCTGTATTTTTCTAATATTATAGTCTCAATACAATATAATAAAGTTATGACTTGCTTTGGAATCCTAATAATAATAATATATATATAATGCCATTCTTGAATCCCTAATAATGCTAATCTTTGGGGTACATTTGGTTGTAGTGACATCTCTCCTTGAATATTATTGGTGTACAAATGTATCATCATCTTTGTCCAAGCTTTTCCAACTATTCGGAGTTGAATATTTGAATCTGGTTTTACCACTTCATTCTGTCAAGGGCCATATGCTCCATTGATGCATTTGGGGTGCAAGAATGCAAGTGTAACCCATCTTTTCCAGACTATACATTTGCCCCCAAAATATGCAAAAGCACACCCTTTGTAGGAGGATGCTTGGTCCATACTTCCCCACAAGACATTGTGTAAGTTACAAATTTTTTTGATATGATAAAATAAATAAAAAATAAAAAATAAAAAAAACAGTGAAATAGCTCTTATCACCTATAGATCTACTCAGCCTGTTCTCTGCAAGCAAACATACCCATTAAAGTTTTATTAGTTGAGTAGTGACAATGTGTAGGATCTTGGTGTCTCAAGTCATAAATCTAATTATGACTTTTTTCCTTTAAAATTCTGGCACTTTAATCAACCCATGCTTTTAGCATATCAAACGTGGATGTGCATATGTTAATGCTCAAGTTCACATGATATTTTGCTTTTTGTTTACATTGCTGCTCATGACTTCAGGTGCTTTGATAGTACTCAAGTTCCGGGCCAATTCTTGCCTAATTCATTTAGCTGGTTGGACTAATTTTAGGACGAAGAGAGACTTCGTATTATGTATGAGAAGAAGAGCAAGAGGCTGAAAGTTTTGGATTATAGAGGCGCGGAGCCCAATAAAATTGATGCAACTCGGGCTTCAATTAAGAAGTTGGCCACAAAAATTGATGTTGCTGTCAGAGCTATTGATGCTATATCAAGCAGGATTGACAAGTTGAGAGATGAAGAGTTGCAACCCCAACTCGCAGAATTGATTCTTGGGTATGAAAACTGTAACTCTTCTATATAATATTCTTATTGTCACATTTTTAGAGTTCCTTGTCATTTGGATTAACAAATCCCCTTCTTTATGAAATCTTTTCTCTTAACCCCAAAGAAAAAAAAAAGCTTGGGTTTATCCTCTTGTACTCAAATGTGCATAGTATCTGGCTTTTTTCATTTTTACATATATTTTGAAAATCAACTACTTTGGTTATAATTGTGAGTCCTTGCTGAATTTCAGCTTCTAGAAGCACCATTATTTGTATGTATCTGTCATTTGTGGACAGTGATACTTGTATCAATTTAGATATAAATTTCAAGATAGGCAACACCTATGAATTAGAAATGACAAACAGGCCATTCATACATACATACATACACACTTGTGTGCATGCATGTATGCCCAAAGCATAAGCAAATAGATCAAGAAGATGTGAAAACATTGATGCAGAAACACCAACAAGAAGATGAAAACTCGTCCCTTATCCCTTATCTGGGAAGAAATGTATACACCTTTTTCTATGCATGTCGTTGTGTTTGTGCTAAGGATTTTTGTTTGAGTATGAAACCTGCCACTGGTGTTTCTGTAAAGTCTTTTTGATTTGCATTATTGAAGTATCTTTGTATGTGTGTGAGCGATGATAAATGTTATGTCTTCATGTGTGTTGTGTAGCTTGAAACCTGCAGTTAGTATGAAAGGGGAGAAGATGAAGAAGGATGAAGAAGAAGAGAAATGAGAAGAAAGAGAAGAAAGGAGAGGTAGTACATGATTTGGGGTGAAGTCATATGTGTATATTGTCTCATACGATTGATATTTATATATATATATACCCTTATTCACTATACATTACATACGGTGTGTAAACAGTACGGGTATACCATACCCTTATGACATAAATAATCCTAGACAATACATATAAATACCATCTCTTCAACACTCCTCCTCAAGCTGGTGAATAGATATCTATCATTCTCAGCTTGCCAACTAAGAACATGAACCGAGCTCCACTACAACCTTTTGTAAATACATCTACAAGTTGGTTTGTTGTTTGAATGAATGATCTGCATATACTTCCCTTGAGATAATTCTTGATAAAATGGCGGTCCACCTCCACATGTTCAGTTTGGTCATGTTGCACCGGATCATGGTTATTGTTTATCGCTGCCTTCTTGTCACAATAGAGACTCATAGGTCCTTTTATTGAAAAGCTAACTTTCGCTAGTAACATTTTTAGCCACAACAGTTTAGAAATGCCATGAGCCATAGATCTAAACTTAACCTCGATAGTAGACCTAACAACCATTGACTGTTATTGCTTCTCCAAGTCGCTATGTTTCCTCTAACAAATGAGCAAACCTTAAAGTAGACCTTTGATTTGTTAGTGAGCCATCCTAATCAACATTACATTTCTACTCGACAATGACCATGTCTCCTGTATAGAATGCCTTTTCCTAGACGGCCTTTTAAAAATTGGAGGATCCTATATGCTACCTCCAAATGATCTTGAGTTGGGGCATGCATAAATTGGTTGATTACACTTGCAACATAAATGATGTCTAGACGAATCAAGGTCAAGTATATAAGGCGTCTTACAAACCTCTGATATCTTTTTGCATCATTAGCCTCTCACTGTCATTCTCCTTGAGTCGGTGGTTAGCCTTTATGGGTGTAGCACAAGGTTTAGAGCCTGTCATTCCTGACTCCTTCAACAGATCTAGCACATACTTTTTTTGAGAAAGAAAAATGCTTTGATTTGAAGTGGAGAGATGTTTTAGAATCAAATGGTTTTAGGATAAGCCAGATTAAAACATAATATATGAAATGCAAGTTTAGTTAACATAGGAGTAGAAATGAGGGAGTAGTTAGAATTGATAACCAAGAGATACCTCGGAGTGACCATTTTCGTTATCTTGGTTCAATCATGCACAAAGGAGATATTGTAGATGATGTTGCTCATAGAATTAGAACGGGATGGTTGAAATGGAGAGGTGCTTCTGGAGTGTTGTTTGATAAATGAATACCATTGAAATTGAAGGAAAAATTTTATAAGACTGTTAAGACCAGCCATGCTTTATGGAGCAGAATGTTAGGCAGCCAACAAACAACACGTACATAAATGAGTGTGGCCGGAATGAGGATGTTGAGATGGATGAGTGGCAAGATTAGAAAGGATAGAATTATGAATGAATCCATTCGTGGGAGCTTAGGTGTAACACCAATAGGTGATAAAATGAGTGAAAGTCAATTGAGATGGTTTGGACATGTGCAACGAAGACCAATGACTGCATTAATGAGGAGGAGTGAGACAATGCAAATTGAAGGTATTAAAAGGACTAGAGGAAGGCCAAAATTGACTTGGGTTGAATTAGTAAAGAGGGACATGGCAACTTGTCATTTAACGGTAGATATAGCCCTAAACAGAGTGGAATGGTGGAACAGGATTCGTGTAGCCGACCCCAAATAATTGGGATAAGGCTGTTTGTTGCTGTAAAAATGCCTTGATTTGACTTGACAACTTTTATCCCAAGAAAGTATTTCAAAGAGCCCATATCTTTTATATCCAATTCTTTTGCTAATTTGCTCTTAAGTTATGCAATCTCTACTTCATAATTCCTTAACCACTATTTAATCCATGTATCCTATCAGGGTTGTCATTTTGGGGCCTTGACATTTGATAAACAATGTGTGGTTTGCTTGGGCTTGCTTATAACTTGCATTCACCATAGATGTTCTAAATCTTTCAAACCATGATCGTGGTGACTACTTTAAACCATTTAATGTTTTCTTTAGTTTGCAAACTTTGCCTTTGGCATTTGGTATAAGAAATCCTAGTGGGTTAGCCATTTATACCTCCTCGAAATCTTCATATAGAAATACATTTTTTTATGTCAAACTACAAGAGATGCCACTTTTGGTTTGTTGTTAATGAAATGAGTATCCTTACTGAATTCCTTTTGGCCATTGGGGTGAATGTCTCTGGGTAATCTCTACCAAAAGTTTAAATGTACCCTTTAGCCACCAACCATGCCTTATACCCCTCCACATAACCATCAGATTTATATTTGGCGATGAACACCCACTTGCAACCAATCAACTTCTTTCCTTTAGGTAGATCAGCCAACTCCTATGTTTTGTTTTGTTTTTTTTCCAATGCTTTTATTTCTTCTTCTATCACATCCCTCCATTTAGGCTGTGAAATATCCACAGATACACTGTGAGGAATAGAAATTGACGACAATGCAGTAGTAAAACTATGAAGGGATAATGACAATGCATGATATATAACAAAATTGAACATAGGGTGTTTGGTACAAATCACACCCTTTTGAAGTGCAATATGCTGATAAAAGTCTAGACTATTAGAAAGTTAAGAAAGAATAGGGAAACCATAACCTGTTTCAAGAACTGGTTCTGAAATAGAGTCTTGGAGAGGTTCATGAGAAGGTAAGTTTTGTCCTTGTACTTGTTTTTTTCTCTCCCTTTCCACCAACATCATTATTATCAAAATGATAGATGAGAAGAACTGGTAGTGGAACCGAAGAGGACAACTCTTCACTATGTCTTCTTCACTAGTGGAGTGCTCCCCTTGAAGGGATGTTTGACCATAGAAGAAGAAAGGAATAGACATGAAAAAAGTGACATCCTTGGATACAAATTTACGAGTGGGGGGATGATAACACTTGTACCATTCTAATCAACCCCATAGCCTAGAAAGACACATTTAAGTGTCTTTGGGTCTAACTTAGAGCAATCAGTTTTAGGTACATGTATATAACAAATGCAGCCAAACATTTTAGGAGGAAGAAAAAACAAAGGAGAGTTAGGAAACAATACTTTAAGAGGTGACTTATAAGAAAGGACACAAGAAGACATCTTGTTCATGAGATAGACAACAATTTGAATGGCTTTAGACCACAAAGTCATAAGCACACTCATTGTAAACACAATTGCACGAGCAATCTTTAGAAGGTGTATTTTTTCTTTCTATTATCCCATTTTGCTTAAGAGTGCCCAGGAAAGTGGTTTGGTGGACAATCCTAGACTCATCGAAGAAAGAAGATAGGTCATGAGATAGATACTTTCCTCCATTGTCAGATCTCAAAACTTGAAATTTGGTATAAAATTGAGTTAGACCATATGATAGAAAGATTTGAATATAATACTGATATTGTTTTTAACTTTCAACAAATAAAGTAAGGTGGCTCGAGAATAGACATCCACAAAAGTCATAGAATACTTGAAACTAAACAAAGACATAGTAAGGGAAGGCCCCCCCTCCCCCCCCCCCACACATCCGAATCCGCAAGTGAAAATAGAACTGAAATTTTATTATTATTATTATTAATTGGATAAACAGACTGACAGTGCTTTGCCAATCGGTAAGGTTCACAATAAACATCAGAGTTAGAAAATGAAAACTAAGGAAACATCTTCCTTAATATAGAAAAGATAAATGGTCAAGTCGATAATGTCATGTGAAAAACTCTTCTGATCTAGAAGGAGAGACTTCCCTCTTTATTACAAAAGTAGTTGCTGGTGGATTGAAGTCTAGGAGATATAGATTATCCTTCTCATGCCCTAAACCAATCGTTTTTTTCTTTGCCATGTCTTGAAACACGCAGTAGGAAGGAAATAAGGTAATGTTGTAGTTAAGATTATTAGCGAGATGTCTAATATACAACAAATATAAAATGAATTTGGGAACATAAAGAACATAGGATAGAAGCAAATTAGAGGTAGCCGGGATGTCTTATTGGCTAACAACAGAAGAAAATGAACCATTTGTTATTTTAAATTTGTCTTTGCGTTAACAACCATGATATAATGTGAATAGGGAGGACATACTAGTCATATGAGAGATCCCTGAATTGATGATCCAGAAGCACAGAGGAATAGTAATTGAGGCAAACAAGACGGATGCAGATGTACTTGAGTGAGTGAATGATGAAGTAGGTGCTATTGAAGGATGCTCCAGCTGAGAAATAAAGTCTTGAAAAAGCAACAACTTCTTCATTGGATAAACCTATTCCCTTCTTCAGGTGAAGTAGGTGGCATGGGAGTAGGAACTGTAGAAGGCAACTTTGCGGGTGTCGAAGTCACTGAGTGAGCAGTAGGTCAACTCATGGTTTTAAAAGTTGATTGATTCTGGTTCGGATCAGAATTGGACGACTTCGATACGGGCTACAAGGGTAATTCGAGACCTACACTAGATCAGTTGATCCAGATAATGGATCAGCCAATCTGTGCCAGGATCGACTGATCCCGTGACTAAACCTTAAAAAACGAATGAAAAATCCTAAATCTTCATTCTCCTATATTCTCTCCCGAGGTTCATTTTTTCTCAATTTTTGTTTTCAAAACTAGCTTTGAATGTTCTTTTTTGTGCTAAGATTTACTAGATTTGAAGATCAACAACACTTGTATTTGGTAGATTTTGCAAGATCAAAACCTGGAATTTGGGGGTTTTTCTCAAGAACTCTTCGAGGTATGAATTGAAGCCTTTTAATTTGTTTTTGTTGCTTATTTTTTGCAAGGATACAGTAGATAATTATCTATATATGTTAGATCTCATGATTTCTTGCAAAAAAAAGGAGATTATGTTTTTTTTAAGGATCAAAGCCACACTTTGATGAAAATCCGAAAAATAGGGAAAAATTAGAAAATTAGTTTGTAATAAATATACAATGTAAGAAACAGGGGTTTGGCATCAAAACCCATTGATCTAAGGTTAGATGTTTAAAAAAAAAAAATTGATTATTTAAATATTCCAAAAATTGAAAGATAATTATTTGGGGTAAAAAATTATGGATTTATTTTAACTTTATTAATATGTAAGTTAATACAAAACATGCTTAAATAGACGATCTTTTCTTATTTTTTCCCATTCATGTTTTTATATTTTTTATTTTGGGATTTATTAGAATTTTTTTTCTTCTGTTGGATTGAATTTGGTCTTTTTTTGCAATGGATTGGCTGATCCTAGATTGGAATGGGCCCCTTCGATCCCAACTTTTAAAAACATGGGTCTACTACCTCCAAATCGACCATGTCCTGTGCCACCATCAGACTCACCCCATGCAAACTGATGTGGTGTTTAAGTCTTGGGAGCATCCATGGAAGTCCCAACACTGATCCTTGATGTACCTGGAGTGACCACATTTTCTGTCATTTGATGAATAACTAAATCTTCCACCTCGACCTCCTCTAGTAGAGGTAGACATGAGTGCTGATTTTTCAATTAAAGGCAACTTGTTCATCACACCTCTACACCTTTCCTCTCTATGAACTTGAGCATATACCTCATTCAAAGAACAGGACAGGTTCATATTCAGAATTTGAACTTGAACCTGTTCATATTTTGGATTTAACCCTACTAAAAATTTAAAGATTTGTCTTTCTTCCATATGTTTTTTGGTACGCTATGGAATCCTTCATACAGGAGGGGTGGTAAGTAGTGTAATGCTCTAATTCTTCCCACCTCTTCCTTGACGAGGAATAATGAATGGCCAAAGGTTGATCACCTTATTTAAACTGGGCGATTCTGTTGCAGCTCATACACCTTTGCAGCACGACCAACTTTTGAATATGCCTTAGACAAGGCATCCCAAATCTGGTGTGCAGTCTCTCAAAATAGGCAATGTTCACTAATTTTGGCTTTCATTGAACTAAGTAGCCACCTCATACCCATAGCATTCTCAGTCTTCTATTTTCGGTATCGGGGATCGCTCTTTGGAGGAATCTCAGCTTCACCAGTAAGGTATTCTTTCTTATCAATCCCTTGTATATAGATTACTGACTTAGACCATGTAAGGTAGTTGCTTCCATCAAACTTCATGGTAGTAACTTGAACTTAGGTAGAATCACTCAACTTAAATGTTGGCTTGTAGTAACTTGAACTTAGGTAGAATCACTCACAACTTAAATGTTGGATCCTTCACTTTTATTGGATGTCTCTAGAACATTACCTGAGTTCTGACTTATTTCTAACATTTTTTATGCAACAATCAAATAAACACAATCTGAAACAACAGTATAGACCTTCTCATAGGTTTCTAAACACTGATTTTTTCCACACCATTACAGTCGCTTAACACAACACAACACTAGGAAGTCCCATACCACATATGACGTTAGGTGGAACTTGGCACCATTGGGAAAAAAATCCATGGATATTCAAAATGATTACTGATGAGCACCAAGAATGCATCACAATAAAAAACAATAGCAGAAAAATCGAACACTATAAGGGGGTGGCAGCAGTACCCCATGATTTTTGATCCTGTGATCTCATATGAGGTCTGATCGACATGGGACTTGTTTTGTTTGGTTTCTGCAACAGTAACAAACCAGAGCGACCAAAGAAATTGAGCCAAAAACTCTAGTTAACTACAGATCAGCAAAAGTCCGAAAACTTAGAAATTTCAATTTTTTCACTGAAAAATCTTTAAAAATTTATTTGAACCCTCAACTTTGACTGATCTGATCTCCATAATATGTTTAAATTAGAGATCTACTGATTTCATTGTAAAGACAAGCTCCACTGTACAGGCCATACGACTGCTGATGTCAACAGCAAAGGTTTGTAGGCAGTTCACTCCATTCTCTGGATCTCTGATACCAACTTGAAACCTGCAGTTACTATGAAAGGGGAGAAAATGAAGAAGCATGAAGGAGAGGAAGTACACAATTTGGGGAGAAGTCGTATGAGTATTGTCTCATACGATTCGTATTTATTTATATACCCTTATTCACTATACATTACATCTGGTATATAAACAGTATGTGTATACTATACTCTTATGACATAAATACCCCCCAGACAATACATATAAATACCATCTCTTCAACAGTGCATTGTATGTGTGTGTGTGTGTGTGCGTTTTTTTTTTTTTTAATTACTTGCTTTATTGAGAAGAAGAAGAAGAGAGAAGGGAATGTACATAAACGATACAACCAAGGTTAAGAAAAACTACATATCACTTGACAAAAGAAATGAAAATAAAGAAGAGTGCCAATCCCTAATTTTATCATTTAAAGAAAGACCACCAAAATCCTATGATGCCATAGCCCAATATGCTACTTCAAATGAATGCAATTAGCCACCTCAGCATGGTTCTTTTTTGTAAATCCGATGATGCCATAGCCTAGGGCTCTTCTTGATAAATTGATGTAATATGCCTCACTCCTGTCCCATTGATGGTACCTTGCCTCAACCCTATAAATTGGCACAACAAGAAACAAAATGTGAATAATAATGTTCACAAGAATCCTAGATTCATCAGTTATCCTCAGAAAATTTAAGGTTATAATCATCCTACCATTCTCCTCCAAGTCAAGCTATTTTTCTTTGATTGGTTCTCTGCAATGCTGGTGTTGTAGATGACTTCTCTGTATTTTTCCATTCTTGACATGCAGATGCAGCACTACTATGACTTCAATGTCTAAGTTATCATCCTTCACCACTGTTACTTCCTCACTCTTTATTTATGAAATTTATTGCCGCAAATAGATTATAGCTACATGGTTTCTCCTTTAGTTCTTGACCATTCACTTGAATCAATTTGTATAAGTGGGGAAAGTACACTAAGTAATGACATTTAATTTTCTTGTATGAGTAGTAGTATCTAATAACTCTAATTCGGGAACCAAACTAGGGTTGTTTAATTACAGTTGTAGAAGACACTCTATACTGGGATTGTGAGATTTCATTTTAGAGTATCTATCGATGTTCTTCCATGGCCTAAAACCCTGAAGAATGGTTGGGGACCTCTGGTGTACAAGGCTTCACCTGCAAACTAGTTTGGCTACTATACTGTCTTCAATCATTTCTATTTCTCTACATACTGTCCTGATACATTGGGTGTGGGATCATACATTGCTGAGTGGGTAGCTACCTACAGTTCATACATGTTATACTTTTAGGTTGCAAGTAGTTTACCTGGACTTTTCTTCCATTTTCAGCTGGAAGGTTGAAAACATCCATTATTTTGGTGTATGTGACATACTTTGGAATCTGTATTAGTTTTTGTGCAGAAGATTTCTCAACTTGTTTTTACCCTTGAGTGATTGCCTTTTCTGAACAATTACATTTTTCTATTGTAAATTATCAGACTGTTATATGTTGGTGTGAAGTCCTCATTCTCAGGAGATCATGACTTTTTTTTGCAGGTTGATAAGAATGTGGAAATATATGCTCACTTGCCATCAGAAGCAGTTCCAAGCTATCATAGAGAGCACAAGTCGGATGCTCAGAGCAAACACAGGCATCCGTAGAGATTCAAGCTTAAGGGCTACTGTGGAATTGGAACTAGAGCTCCGGAATTGGTGTACTTGTTTTAATTCCTGGATCAAAATTCAGAGAGGATATGTGGAGTCCCTGAATGGGTGGCTTCTGAGATGTCTGGACCAGGTACAAGAAGAAACACCTGATGGAGTTGTCCCTTTCTCCCCAAGCAGGGTAAATGCTCCCCCTGTTTTCATTATCTGCAATGATTGGTACCATGCAATGGAGGGGCTTTCAGAGACTGGAGTGGTGAATGCAATGAATTCTTTTGCCCAGAGCTTGCACCAGCTATGGGAGAGGCAAGATGAGGAGCAACGCCAGAGGATTAAGGCTGACTACCTCTCTAAAGATTTTGAGAAACGACTTAGATCTCTGCGCAAGGACGAGAGCAGGATGCAGCGGGATCAAGATGCATCATCAGACAAGGCATCAGTCTCAGTGGTTCCCACTGATAGTGGAGTGTCACCATTGGATGATCTCAAGGTGGATTTGGATTCCTTGAGAAAGAGATTGGAAGAAGAGAGAGCCAGGCATAAGGAAACCATTAAACAAGTCCATGAGGCTGCTTCCGGTAGTTTACAGGCTGGTTTGGTTCCGATTTTTGAGGCCTTGGGGAACTTTACTTCAGAGACTCTGAAAGCTTATGAACAAGTCAGAATCCAAAATGCTGGAGCTGGTGGCACATAAGATTGTAAATATTGATTTCTTGTTTCAACCCTTCAAGTTGGGTTCCTTGGTTTAGGAACAAGGAACCCAGGCTCACCACCAATGGGTCACTCTGTTATGCACGGTTACATTCTTGAAAGATCTATACAGGTCGGTTGTAAAGATCGCAGAAAGGCTTTTAGAAGATAAATACAATGTTGAAGAGGAGCAGGATCAGTTTTCGAACACACAAAGCGTAGAGAAAACAAGAAAGATTTCATTAGGCCCTTGGGAAACTTGAAGATCTTTTCATCCATATATTCGGTTTTGTAAAAACCACGAGTAGTTAGGGGGCATTTGTACAGTAATTCGTTTATTGGTTGATTGGTTGGTCAGTTAGTGGATGGATCGGAGGCTCTTGAAGAGTAAATATATACTGATTTACTTGGAAATTAAGTATAAAATTTTGAAAGTCAAGTGGTAGCTGCTTTTGTCAAATAGTAGAATGTTGAGCAGAATATTAGACTAGTCTATGTGCAAATGACGCTTGTTTGGTTGGCTTATCTTTTTACAGGTTTCGTCATCAGAGATGCCCCTAGCACGTGTAGTGGCAGGCCTCTCAAGTGACATCTGGGGATCGAATGCCCTGGCAGCATTCTGCAGTTGTTTACAATGTTGGTTCTCTCATTCACATTCATCTAGAGCATAAAATTGCTATTCATGAATGTCAAGTATAGCAGAATAAATAATATCAATGATCCCAAACTAAGTAGTGCACAAAAAATAAATCATAATCAAGTCTATTCTAAATCCAAAGTAAATGCAACTCTATATCTAATTAAAGGCTAACACAAGTCAATAATACAAATCCCAAATAAATTAAATGTAGCATATTTCAAGTTTGATGTGAATGACTTTATTAAGACATATTGATTTGTCTACTAAATGTAGCAATATTGGGCCATTAGGGTGGTTTTCACCTATTGATGTGATGCAGTGATTGGGTATTTGAGGATCAATAAGGTCAACCAATAAAAAGGTCTCTGGTCTTAAGAAAAGCAATCCACATAAAGAGTCTTCAGGCTTATAATTTATGGGATGACTTTGTTAGGACACATAATTCCAACACATGTTGCGGATATTGAGTGCACCCTTGACTCGCACATAGTGTTTACAGGGCTAAAAGTATCAATAATACTTTTTAATTGGATGCCTTTTTCTGACACTTTGACCCTTGTAAACACCATATGCCAGCTCGTGGACATACAACACTGCCGCAACATGGGTTGTGGTACCATGGATTTGATTTGTTCTATTTTAAAACCGGTCAAGAAACATCTATGTACCATAAGGTGGTGGCCACAACTAAGGGCATGTTTGTTGAAGAATGAGCCAGTGACCACTCAAGATCCTCTATTGCCATCAAAGTATCCTTAATGCATTGTGTGCATTCTAAATTCCAACACGAAGGCAAAAAATACAAATTCGAGTGGGTGCTTTTCACTTTTTGGTCTATATGTTGCACTCTAGATGCATACAGTGCATTATGGGTACTTTAACGGCAGTAGAGGATCCTGAGTGGCCGATGACTCATACTCGATTTGATGGCTTGGACTTCATATGTATGGTGCCTGCCTCAACCTCCCAGGTAAGGAGGCATTAACACACACATTCTTTCAAAAAAAAAGAAAATAAAATAAAAATATCAAGACACCAAGCACCACAGTTACATTTTTAAAATTTATTATCAAAATATGGGTGTCAAACTTGAAATTCTCGACAAAAGATGTGCCTCTATCAAATTGTCAATACCCGAATCCATGGGCCGTGGTTTGAACTTGAATCCGAATATGTGACAATGGGTAACATGTTCCAAACCCGTATCCCATAGTGAAGAGATCCTATGTTTAGAGTGTGGCACCCCTTATTCATATTCACCTCACTTTTCGTATAAATTGATTTATTTTCTTTTATTTAATTAAGTCTATTTACTTAAATACAACGCAACAAAATAATAATAACAGTAAACCTAATAAAAGTGCAGTGAATATATATATCAAGTCCAACTATTTATAGATCTAAAACAAAAGGGGCTTCAACATGCCCATAACATATACAAAGCCTTGCCCAAACCGGGGTCCAATCAAAATACCAAAATAGGGGTACATCATATGTCCAACATGTAATCCAAACTAAAATGTAAAGGCAAGGGCTAGACTGTCCAACTCTTTATTCGTACCCGCATCCCCAAAACGGCCAGGAATAGACACGTAATCCTATTCTCCATCCTATAAGGGGGTGTCAATTTAGGTAAGCTTGACAAGCTCAATGAAAGGGTATGTAGTTTATATAATACAAAGAGAGGCCAAAGATAATCACAATAGCAAATATAATGAATCAAGATAGAATAAGAAAATCAAAGTATCTATGCAAATGCGTCGAATGTATCAAACACATATCCTTATTACAGTTCAAAGTATGATCATGCTACAAGATAACCATGTGAGTGAACCAAAATGAATCAATACTGAACCATGCATATGCTATATGCTATATTCTACATGTTATATGCCAACCCATAAGAGTTTCGGTTAAATATCGAAACCAAATGCAAATGAATCCATATTGGGTTTCCTACTAAATCAAATCATAAATAAAAATACACCATGAAGGGTTTCCGACAAATCCAAAACATATAACCCATATAGGGTCTCCTATAAAGTAAAACATATAATCCACGTAGGGTCTTTGATAAAACCAAACCATGTGTTGGGTCACTAGGACTATCTTTACCTATTGATGTGACCTAGTGACTGGGTACATGAGGTTTTATTGAGCAACTAGTGTCACTTCACCTATTGATGTGACCCGACGGTAGAGTATCTGAAATCATTAGACAAGTATATAGCCCATTCGCCTATTAATGTGATCCAACGATAGGGTACCAAAAATTACTGGGTAAGTATATAACCCCTTTGCCTATTGATCTGACCCGGAGGCAGAGTACCTGAAATCATAAGGTTCAACCGTCTTCAAGGTATTATATCAAATCCAAATATTTCAAACTGATATGTCAAAAATCATGCTTATGTAAAGTAATGTAACTATCACATAAGTATACCATGTGTAAGATATCCATGCGTGCAAGCTCAAATATTTTCTAAAGCTGAAAAGATATATCACATGTAAGGAGGTTAAATACCAACATATAAATATAGATGCTTGTATCAATCCAAGGACATATAAGATGCTTATGAAAGTGAAGTCGTTTCATGCTAAATACCATCAATGATGAAACCAAATAACCCAATTGCTCCAAAACTCATGTAGAAGTCCAAGTGAAATGCCTTATGAAAATACCGAAACAAACCATGCTAAAGACAATATGCTTATACCATCAAAAACTCCCAAATGATGCAAAACCAAATGTAATGAATCGAAGTTCTAAGATTCTAACATTAGAATCAATAGAATTAACACAAATAGATATGGATTAACATAAGATAAATGAAATCCATCAAAGTGAGCAATAGAATCATGTAGAGGGTTCAAAGACGTTCAAAAGATGTGCAAATCATGGGGAACTAATCATATGACAATTTATCAAATAGGTAAAATGCAGTAAATTAAGGATTTTAAGGGAAATTAAAAGGGTAAACCAATATACACCCTATAGAATCTTATAAACCATCCAATTATATGAATCAAACTCCAAAACCTTTCTAAATAAAGTAGAGGTTATCAAACTCACTCCACAAATATATCAACACCATGTAAATAGCTCTATAATCAAAGAAATCATAAAAACAATGTAGATAATCCTTCTTTAACATGCTCAACCGAAGAAAACTAAGTCAAAGTCAAGGAATTAACATTCTAAATAAGAATATAGGTGAATCCACCAAAACAAAGCTTATTCTCAACAATTCTAAGAACCTAGGAAAGGAAAATGTGTATAAAATGCACATCTACTCACCAATCAATTTCATAGAAATTGAATCCACAAATCCTTCCAACATAGAATAGAAATCATATTTCTATGAACCTAGGAATGGAAAAGTGATAATAAACTACATATCCACTCACCAAATGCTTCAAAGCTTGTTTCCAAGAAGCTTATCTTTCACAACCTCCTTGCCTTTGCCAATCATTCCTCCGATGAGCAAACAAAGCCTTTCATGATTAAAAACCATAAACTAAGGCAAGAAACTGAAAACTAATTAACTATTTTAGGCTAGATCTAGGTTCTAGAAACTTACCAATAATTGGAGAGGTGAATCTCCTCTCCTATCTCTCAATTCTCTCTCTTCCTCTTTATGTTATAAATGATCTAATGGACCCAAATGAGATCTAAATGGGTTTAAAATTCATCTAAAACAAAATCCCACTCATGTGGAGGTCAAATACAGGGGTGGCATGTCATTCCGTATGTGTCCAAAATCAAATACTATATGTGTTCATCTTACAGGGGGTGTATAGAATTTACTTAAATTTCTTTTTAGATTACCCCAATTCAATTATTCTTAAGATATTAATCGAATTAATCCTAGTGTAATTTACCAACTGAATTATACATTTAGATGATTTGTGCTTGAGTATGCAAGTGCCAAAATGTAGTGTGAGAATGTTCAATTGATTGTTGTGATTGATAAAGTAAATACTAAGTAAATTGATAAATCACAAGCATTCACACAATATACAAGATGTATAGTGGTTTTGCACAATGACTTACATCCACTATCAAAGCTCACCACCGAGCAATAATAATTTTATTAAAATTGATAAGATTATAATCAAAGTTAAAATTATAAAACCTACTACTTTCCTAACAAGCTAACCAACACTCAGTGTCTTTGATAAGGGTGGTGTTCCTTCAAATGTCTCCTGCGGAAGGCAATGGTTTTAAGGATATAAAAATTAAAACTAAAAGCAAAGAATACCTTTTGAAGGTTGGTTTTTCTTTTCACACAAGTTTAGGTTGCTCATTGATGAGCTTAGTGTGACTAATAATCCTCAATATTTCTATGTGGGCTTTCCAAGTTTGTAGAGCCTTCACTGGTGGGTTGTTCCTCCTTGAACAAGTGTGCTTTGGTTTTCCATAGTGATCTTCACTAGGGTTTCTCTTTGGATAACCCTTGAAGCCTTCCTCTTGAAGATTTTTCTTAACAAGAGTAAAGAGAATAAGAGAATGGTCTATGAGTATATATTTTTCAAATTGGCTTAATAAGAGATGAAAGATGATTTACAATGAGTGTGGAGCAAAGTCTCTCAAGAATTTCCAAAGTTTTTGTAAAAGACCATTGGAGAGCTCATCTCTATTTATATTAGACGAGGATCTCATCCATTGATTTGGAACAGCTCCTAATGGTCATGTAACCTTAAGCATTGATTTGGAATCATTTTTTGAAAATTAGTTTCTATCGGCTAGAACTGGGGTCCTTAGCTTAAGTTTGGTTCGAGCATGTGTAAACCGGCTCGAGCTGCAGCAACAGTCTGAGTAGAAAGCCAGACACCTGAGAGTTGCTGGTTCGAGTCGGGGGGTTCTGACTCGAGCTTGGTTTGAGCTGCTAAGTGATGGCTCGAGCCTTTAAGTATGGCTTGAGTTGGCTCACCCTAGTTCGAGCCACCCACTTTGCAAAGTTGCTAATTTTCCCTATAAAGCCTGCAGAGGGCTTGGGATTATCTCTTTAAAACACGGGGAGATTCAATGACCCTTGTAAGACCTTTAAAGACCTTTGGTTCATTTTATAGCCATTAGCTAGCCTTGGTTTACCTTTTGAGCACGGAAGAGGCATGAACCCTTTGGCATGAGCTGAACATGTTCTTGGCTTGCTTCCTTGGAGACTTCTTAAACTACGAAGTTGATCTAAATATAGATGAGACCCAAGAACCTCTTAGACTCTAATATGACTCAATGTATGCATGCTATGTCCTAGTTTAAGCAACATATGTAATTTACAACTCATGGAATTTACAATATCTACATTTACGATCTCATTCTTTGGGAATTCTATTACAAAACCTAAAATACATGGATGGAGTACAATATGAATAAAAGTAAAAATATGAACTCCATGACCCAAATGCAGACATATATCTTTAGTGCAAGGCTTTATGCTTTGATTTTTTTGGAAAACTTTAAATTTTGATTAATTTTCATAAAAAATGAGATCATGAATATTATTTCTCCCATGATCACCATATGAAATACTAGGATTTAATCAAGGAAGATTAAAAAGAATACCTCAATGACTAAACTGGACATAAGACAATGATCCGATCCGGTCTCCAAAACATCTACACCTCCTTTAGAATTCTTAGCGCTTCTCCCAAACTCATAAAAGTTATAGGACTCATTCTGAACATGGGTACCTCTATTTATAAAGTATTTGAGAAGCCAAAGTAACCCTAGGGGGTGTGGGATCCTTATGAGATTTTTATCCTTAGGCTGTGGAGCCCAGTATCCTTAATTAAGTTAAACTGCATTAAAGATACTTTATCTTTTATTAATTATAAACTAGCACACCACTACTTGCAACAATCCCTGTTACATATT
>JAOXJP010000012.1:5040072-5051344 GCA_025762735.1 Platanus orientalis | reverse complement strand
GTTTTGTAAAGAACTACTCCGTTTTAAATGGATATACAACTATTCCTCATTAGTTTTGAATTGTTTTGAAAGAAGATAAATTGGTTTTGTGAAATCCTGAGGTTCTATATTGTTTTGGATTCATGTTCTACATGTTAGGGATTGTCTTGCTACAAGTTTTAATCCGTTTTAAGTTCCAAAATCAATGACTTTAAAGAAAAATTTTATATTTTGAAAAACACAAGTACTTTTAGTTTTCATGATTGTTTCCATAAGATCATAGAGATCATTCTCTTACTTTATAAAGAATCGTATATGTTATATGATTGATTTATGATCTGAATGTGACATATTGCTCTTGTTTGTTGTGAAAAAATATGATTATTTCATAGTTTTGTGCTTAAGAGGATAAAATATCTATGGTATAAAGTGTTATGAATTTGTTCATGTTTTTATATGGATTGTTATATGTTCTTTATTGATATTGTTAGTGTCTTCTGTCATTGTTAATTGTCTTATGTAATGGTGTTGTTATACGCCACCATTTGTTATCAAGAGAGATGAAAGATGATACTCTTTTCACCAGAGATTAAATGGTGTGATTAGACTCTTCTCATCAGAGACTAAATGGTGTGACTGAACTCTTCTCACTAGATACTAAATGGTGTGACTAGACTCTTCTCGTTGGAGACTAAATGGTGTGATTGGACCCTTTTCACATGGGTTTAAATGGTGTGACTGACCCTTTTCACTGGGTATTAAATGGTGTAATCGTTATTTGTATTGGTTTGTGGAATTGTTATCAGTTTTAGCTTATGAAACTGTTATCTGTATCGGCTTACGTATCTGTTTAACATGTTCAGTTCAATATATGCACCTGATTTGTTTTATTTAGACTAGCTATATGTTTATGTCTTTTAATGTTTTTAGTTTGATTTATTTTCTATATGTAACGATTTAGGTTTACGTATCTTTTTTAACATGTCCAGTTCAGTTCAGTTCAATATATGCACATGTTTTGGTTTGTTTAGATTGTCTATATGTTTATGTCTTTTAATATTTTTAGTTTGGTTTATGTTCAATATGTAACCGTTCAATTTCGTATATTGATAAAAACATGCAACTATCTATTATATTTTAATTTTGTGCTAAAGTCTTTATCCATAGTTCATTAGTTTACTATTACCCGTTGAGTTTGTTAAGCTTACCCCAAATTTGACACCACATATGATGAGGACATAAAGACATAGTGGTACAGACATACAAGAATAAAGAGTTAGAAGATTGGATTTATGCTATGAGATATTGAGATTTTATTTTATTTCAGTTTAGTACTTTATTTCAGTTTATTTTAAATAAATGTAATAAGTTAATGGATTTCGGTTTAGACTCGATATTTAATTTAGTTGATTGATTAGTTATGTTAGACTATTATTTTATTTAAATGAAAACGTCAGACTATGGTTTATGGATTATTTTTAGGTTTATGGGAATTTTATATAGGTAAGACTTATGTGATTATGAATGGTTATGGTTTATGGTATGCAATTCTGCCACATATAAGGAATAAGTGAAAACAAAATTATATGGGATTTTCAGGTTATGAATGAATAAATAAATGTTTAATGTTATGTGCCGAAATTTATGGCCTTTCTGGTATGGGTTTCGGGGCATGACATGCCTAATGATTCCAAATAGGAGAGAGATAATGAAAGAAACACATGAAACAACATACTCAGTTCATCCAAGGAGTATAAAGATGTATAAGAACTTGAAATAATATTATTTGTGGAACAACATGAAGAGAGAAATTACGGATTTCGTATTCAAGTATTTTACTTGTTAACTAGTGAAAACCAAACACGAGAAGCCAATCGGATTATTACTACCATTGGAGATTCCTGAATGGAAGTGGGATCATATTTCTATGGACTTTGTTAGTGGATTGCCTAAGACCATGAATAAATTTGAGTTTATTTAGGTTATTATAGACCGATTGACCAAAATCGTTCATTTCTTACCCATTCAGGTAAGCTACTCACTTGATAAACTGGCCAAGTTGTACATCGATGAGAACGTGAAATTTCATGGCATTCTAGTTAGAATATTTTTAGACAGAGATCCACAATTTGCTTTGAGATTCTGGAATAACTTACAACAAGCTATGGGGACAAAGTAAAATTTTAGTACAACTTTCATCTATAGTCAAATAGACAATAAAAAAAAACCATACAAACTTTGGAATTCATGCTTTGAGCGTGCATAATTGATTTAAACGCAAGTTGGGATAATCATTTATCATTGATCGAATTTGCTTACAATAATAGTTACCAAAAAATCATACAACTGGCTTCATTTGAAGCATTGTATGGCAAAAAGTGTAGGACACCCATATGTTGGGAAGAATTGGAAGAAAAAAAGTTACTTGGACTCTAATCGGTTTATTTGATAACTAAAAAAATTAGAGTAATTCATGAAATGTTGTTTGCAGCACAAAGTAGGTAGAAGAATTATGTAGGTTAGCGAATGAGAGAACTTGAGTTTCAAGTCGAGGAACATGTATTTTTGAAGGTATCACCATCAATGGGTATACTGAGGTTTAAAAATAAAAGGAGATTAAGTCCTAGGTTCATTGGACCATTCGAGATTCTAGATAAGAAAAGTGATGTTGCTTATTAACTAGCATTGTCACTGGATTTATCACATGTCCACAATATGTTTCATATATCCATGTTGAAGAAATACATGCATGATCCATCCCATGTGTTAGAATATTTACCACTCAAAGTCAATTATGACTTATCTTATAAAGAGCAATCGGTTTGGATTTTGGACATAAATGAACAAGTGCTACGTTCAAAGGTGATTCCTTGCATGAAAATGTTATGAAGAAACCATTTAAAAGAAAAAACAACTTAGGAAGGTGAAGATGAGATGAAGAAAAAAAGTATCCACCCTTTTTCACAGTTAAGGTATGTCAATATTTAGAGGACTGGATTTATTTTAAGGGGGGAGAGTGTAACACTCCACACAAATTTCGCACACATATGTCACACGTGCTTTACACACACTTAGTAGGGTTTAAATGCACATGTAATGACCTGTAAACTTGTACAACTTTAGAGATAAATTTATACAAACATATAAAGAATTTGTGAGCAAACTATATGTCTTTGGAAAGGTCTTAAGTCTAATTTCCAACAAAACAGACGGTGAGGAAATCCAAGTTTGAATGAGAAAGTTATGAGTGTTTTAGTACAAGTAACACAAAGAGGAAAAAAAAAAACAAGACTAGACCAATTGATTGGGGGTAGGACTAATCGATCCAACTTAGGTGGCCTAATCGATCGGCACTGGGCAACCCGATCGATTGGCCTGCATGGATCAGTTTTTGGAACCTTGATTTTTTCGACTGTTTCGAAATTGGGAGTTTTCCAATTGATGTGGGATTTTTTAAGGGTCTATATAAGTGATAGTTTTTGACCTTATTCGACATATAAATTCTAAGATCAAAGGAAGGAGTAAGAAGAAAAGTGAAAACTAGATTTTGCAAGGGATTTTGGAAGTTTTGAAGAACTTGAAGCTTAGAAAAGAGATTTCAAACAAATAAGTAAAAACACATGTAAACTATGTCTTGTTTTTCATTCCTTAGGTTATTAGATCTCTGTTTTAAATTCATTTTGCCTGATTTACATTGTTTCTTGGTAAAATAGTCATGTTTTGAAGTAAAAGTATGTATTTTTAAAAGAGGAATTTTGTTTGCAAATCAATATATAATCCATGTTTTGTTTTGAACACGATTATGTTCCTAGAATTGTTTACCCACTATTTTGAAAAGATCTCTACATGTTTTTCCTTGGATTTGCATTGAATAGGTTTTTAGTGTCCATAAAAACTCTGATTTTCAAAGGAAAGTGCTGGTTTCATATACTTCCATGTGAGATTTTATAAGATTAATGTTTTATGATAAAAGATGGATGTTTTCAATGATTTTGAAAATAGAAAAGGAATTTTTAAAGATCGGTTACATATTTTTAAAAGTTATAAATTTGATAAATAGTGTTCTCATAATTTCAAAGATATTTTGTAGTTGTGCCTAGGTGGATCAAACATCTCTATTTATATTTGTTTTTGAAATAAGATTATTGTAAATATATAATTATAGAATCATTATGTTTTAAAAAAACTTTAAAAAAAATTCATATTTTATGCAATAAAGCCACCCTATCCGTCAAGGGGATTGATTGATGAAATCCACCTCACTGGGTATATAATGCGAGTTGTTTATATGTATCCCTCACTATTAGGGGTTAAATAGTAATCTCTTATCACCGGAGTGTATGTGTGAACTATTCTTGCCCTTATAATTGATGATTAAATGATGCGAACTATTATATGTAATGTATTTGATATCAAATTTATATGTTTTATTCTATTTATGTTCTTTTATCTGTTTTTGATATAATCTGGTCTGATTTGCTATAAATTTTTGATTTGATTCAGTAATTATTCTTAAATATGTACATTGTTTTGTACATGATATTGACTATAACATTAGTTTTCTTTAAAGAATAATTTAACAACTGTATCATTTTGTATATTGCTTCGAATATATGATAACTATCTGTTTTGTAGTTATGAAAACATGCTAAATCTTGATCCATATTTCCTATAGTTTATATGTTTTCTTACTAAGTCTACCAATTTATCTCGAACTGACATCATTACAAATGATAAAGAGATAGTATAGTAGCAATTTCAGCTAAAGGGATTAAAGTTATTGGATTGGACATATTTATGTTATGTTAAGATTTTATTTCAGTAGAGACATCATGATTATTTAAGTTTTAGTTTAGTATTTTTCAGTTTAATTTGATGGGATGTAATAAAGTAGTGTGTTTTAGTTATTTGGATTTATTTTATTTATGTAAGACTATATGTTATATGGATTGAAATGTTAGACAATGGTTAATGGTTATGAATTATGGTTTTTTATTTTAACATGCCAGACTATGAGGTAAATGAAATGGTTTATGATTGACGTTTTATTCCGTTGTGAGTATATGTGATTGATGACAATTTTTCTTCTTCAGGAAATTCATATGTTTATGAATGAATGGATTAATGTTATGTGCTGAAATTTGTAGCCCAATTGGTATAGGTTTTTAAGCGGGGCAATAATGTTGTAAAAAAAAAAAAATCATATATATATATGTGTGTGTGTGTGTGTTGGATAGAATTTTACTCATAAATTAGAGCTAGGTGAATGAAGTGGAAAAGTGCTTATGAAATGCTTTGTGATAAATTGGTGTGCCTAGGATTAAGTGTGACCGCCTAATGAATCACTAAGGTCCGCCTTGCATTAGAGGTGGACACATTAGTGTTGAAAAAATGATTTATACATTTTAAGAGATGCTTTTCATTTTGTGGTGCTGATGTTTTTGCTCTTGATGTTCATTAATGGGTCATACCAAATTCCAAGGGAGATTGGTGCTATTACATAGGAAGGAAACCTATGTGAGATAGTTAAAAGATCGGTTATACTTTATGGAGTAGAATGTTGCATAAAAAAAAGTCATAAATAGAATGAATGTAGCTGTGACGAAAATGCTCTTACTTCTTATGTATACTAAAAGGTGAATGTGCTTGTAAGAGATTTTGGGTAGAGCAACAATAACCAATAAGACGAGTAGAAGTAAAGTTGAGATGGATTGGTCATGTGGAATGAAGATCAATATGCCTACACCAATGAAAGCAGCTTAGATCCTCTTCTGATAGTAAAACTCCCGCTAAAGTAGTGCATATTTCGATAATTGACATGTAATGGAAAAATTCAATAAAAGTGAAAAAGTGAAAGTTTATATTTTTATTTTTTTACCACGTGTCAACCAACAAAATAGCATAACTTTAACCGAAGTTTAACCATTAAAGAGGATCGAGAAGGCAATGAAAAGGAGGGTAATGATGTAAGTTCAAGTTAAATGAACGAGAGGGCAGGCCAAAATTGAACTTAAGATGATGTATCGTGTAAAGAAATGACTCACATGAACCCTATAGAGTGAATTTATGTAGCCGGGCCATGTGCTTGAGATAAGGCTCTCTTCTCTTGTTGTAGATAAAAACAAAAATTTCAACATCCATGACAACTAAATAAAAAATAATAATCCATAAATCTAAACCATTGATTTTCCTTCATAAAAACAAATTAACGGATAATAATAGCAATTAAATAGAGAGAAAAAGATATGGTAAATGTACGCCCATAGTATTACGTTTCAATTTTGGAAATTTGGGGGCTTTTAAGAGAAGTCAAGCCACGTATTAGACTCTTTTCTTTTGCCCATTCGGTGGTTTTTATTTATTTTATGTTGGAAAAGTTCTCTTCACACTCGCCTTGTTTTCTTTCTGCCATCTGAATATTTTGAAACTGACAGTTAGGGAGAGAGAGAGAGCTCTTGGCGATGGCGTCTAGGGTTTCGATCTGCTTCTGCGTCTTCGTTTTCTGTCTGTTCGTTTCGTCTGTAAGAGTGGTTTCTGCCGAGGAAGGAGAAGAGGATAGCAAGTCGGGGGAGTCTGTTCTGACTCTCGATCACTCCAACTTCTCCGAAACTGTTAGCAAACTCGACTTCATTGTTGTTGAGTTCTACGCTCCATGGTATTGAAGCTCATTCTTTACATTATTTTGTGGTTTGATTCGTTCGTTACTTTTTGTTCTTTGTTTGACTATTGTATCTGCTCGATCTTCCTCCTGTGTCTGCGGCAAATACTTTTGAACTTCTGTAGATCTTCTGTTGTTTACTTTTATTATTTTCTTTTTTCTTTTTAATTTGTTATTTCTAGAATTTTATAGAAATTTGCCGATATTTGGAGGGGTGGGGGGTGTTGAATAGTTGTTTTGCTTATGATGATCTTGTTGTCAAAGAGGGTTTTGGAGAAAAGGGTTTTTGAGATCTACTTATGTTATCCCTGTGTATACAAGTTAGATCGAGGTTTTAGAAGTTTTATGGAATTACCTGATCTGCATGCAGTACTTGGATGCCTCTCTTGATCTCTAGAGTTATTGATTAAAATGGTAAAGGATTTTTAATGTCCGATCTAGAGCTAATAATTGGATTAGCTAACCAACAAAATGCCTATGAACATCTCAATTAATTCATCGATTTATTTGAGACTGATCCACTTGAAGGGTGATCTGTTACATCTGTATGCGCATCTTATGATATTATAGAGACGGTTCATGGTTTGGAAGTGCAACAAACACTTGGTGGCGTATCCAATATCAGGATTTTACTGTACTGTTTTTTGTTGGTTTACCATTAAATTTTATGTTCAATCTTCATAGGCAGCTGATGTGCATAATTTTTGAGATCCTAAGCCATAAGGGATCCCCATATGAATAACACAACCGAGACATTTTCTAGAGCACATTTGTGAGGTCATCATGATTGAAACAGTTCTCATTTTTTTCTTTTCATTAAAAATATATATATATATTTCCTCAACTTTTATGGGATTGATGAAGTGGGATCGTGGAGATGGCGACATTTTATTCATGAAATCAGGGCCATGGCTACGGATCTCAAGTGTGCTGCTTCATATTCCCCACGAGTAGAATTCTATGGCTGATAACATTGTTAAATGCAGTGTGGATAGGACAGAGGTGTTTGAAGGGGGCCATGTGTCGATTGATGATGTAGCTTACTTGTAGTTCTGGTTGTTGTGATTTGGATGTTCATTTTGCAGCTCTCTCGGCTGCGTTTGTTTGTTCTCTTGTTTTTTTTTTTTGCAATAAATTTCCCATTATCCCTAAAAAAAAAACTTTTATGGGATTGGTCTGACAGGGAAATTAGTATTCAGTGCATTTTTATTTTCTGCTTTTAACTCTGTGGATGTGCCAGTTTTTATTTGAATCCTATAATAAAACAAAATTTTCCTTGCTGAAACTGTTAATACTGAAATATTTTTGCTTAATAAAGTTTCAATGATGCAGGGGCTTACCAGTCCTTGCTATCTATTTTTGGGAGTGACTGGGAGTATATCTTATTTATCATACCTTGTGGTCCCAGAGCCCTCCGATTGGAATCTTTATGCACTTCATAATAAGAGGAGACACATGGGTCTACAAGGGGTCAAAATAATCAAACATTTTCTATATAATCTAGGACTGAATTTTGATTCTAGTATACTTACACTTTATGCATTTGGGTTAGACTAGGAGTTGATTTTTAGTTTACTAATTTCTATCTTTAAGTTTTCCCTTTTCTATTAGGATTACTATCATCAAGTAGGAATGGGTTTTTAAAAACTTATGAGAGTTGGTAAATGTTACCATTTGTTTCCTTAGCTTGATATAGTTTTTTAGATGCCTATATAAAGGCATTATGGTGTTCAAAGCTAGCAATGGCTTGTTTTGATGGGTTGCTAAATGATGAACAATTATTAAGAGTTTTATTGCTGACTGTGTGGAGCTGTTGTGAAGTTCTTTATTTTTGTCTATTCTCTGGCTGTAGCTTGGATCGATTGGACTGGTTTATGCATGTTACTTTTGATTGATTGGGTGAGATCAATTCAATTATCTCTTGGTTCATTTGATTTAGTTTGTGTTTGGTTTCTTTCATTTTTTTTTCCCTCAATTTATAAATCAATTTTCTGTTATCAGTTCAAGATTCCATCCATTGAATTCAATTCCTTGGTTTTTCATTTATATGTGAGAGATTATTTGCTGATTTTTTACCTCAGCAATTTTTTTTGGTCAATACCTCAACGATTGGTGATATTGTTTGATTCCTTCTTCAATTCCGCTGTGTTATTAGTGTGGAACCCTCATTGTTCTGTGTTAATAAAATTAAAAAAAGAAAGAAGCAAGCCCCATATTCAGAGGGCACATAAATAAATGTTGATTTTCTTCATGCTTTTAATATATTTCTTTCATCTTCTATGACAGGTGTGGTCATTGTAAGAATCTTGCTCCAGAGGTATCAGTTTCCACTTTCCACAACTCAAATGTTCAATTCTAGGATTTGGTCTCATTATTTGCTACTAATTGATTGAAGGGAATCAAGTATATGACTAATTGCTTAACGGATTCATTTTAACTTTTAATATGTTCTTTGACTTGTAGTACGAGAAAGCTGCATCAGCATTGAGTAGCCATGACCCTCCAGTCATTCTTGCAAAGGTTGATGCAAATGAAGAAGCAAACAAAGAACTTGCAAGTGAATTTGAGATTAAGGGTTTTCCCACACTGAAGATTTTAAGAAATGGGGGAAAGAATGTTCAAGACTACAAAGGTCCTAGAGATGCTGAGGGTATAGTTGCATATTTGAAGAAGCAAGTTGGTCCTGCATCGGCTGAAATAAAATCTGTAGAACATGCTGAAAGTCTTATTGACGACAAAAAGATTTTTATTGTAAGTGTTTCATCACTTATTTTAAGTTTTTTTTTTTTTAATAATTCAGGCAATGTTTAGCCAGCACTAACATTGCTGCATATACTTTTAGGTTGGGGTGTTCTCAGAATTTTCTGGGGAGGAATTCGAGAACTTTACAATCTTATCTGAGAAGTTGCGATCTGACTATGATTTTGGTCATACCTTGGATATTAAACTCCTTCCAAGAGGGGAATCAACCGTGAATGGGCCCACAGTCAGGTTGTTCAAGCCATTTGATGAACTCTTTGTTGATTTTCAGGTATGGTAGAATCTTCTTGAGTCTGGCTTTGGATCTTGCTTTGTTTATTTGTTGATATGTGGTGTCTTTGACTCTTTGATTTATTTATGGGTACCTTATGCTTTGCACTTGCAGAACTTTCATGTTGATGCCTTGGAAAAGTTTATTGAAGAAGCTAGTATGCCTATTGTGACTCTTTTCAACAAAGATCCAGGCAACCACCCATTTGTTATAAAATTCTTCAACAGTCCCAATGCCAAGGTAAATAATTTTTCCCATTGGCTGAGTGAACATAACCACAAATCTAAAGTATTTTTCTGTTTCAATTTCAAGTTATTTGATGTTCCCATATTGGAGAGCTCCACTGTATGTCATGCTGGTTTGATGTCTGTTGGATGTGAATATCAGTGCATGGTACTGAACTGTTCCAGAAATAAAAATAAAACAAAAATGGGTGATGGTATACTCTCCTCTCCTCCTTTTGGGACTGTCCATATTTTCTTCCATGTCACTCAGGCAGTGCCACACACTAGACATGCTGACTCAACAAACCTGAAATGCCAACACCTTTGTTCAATCTATTCCATATATTATGGGATATATTTAAAAATTCATGTGGTTTGTATAAGCGTTCGACATTGAAATAAACTTGGATACTATGTTTGAGACTATGATTAGAGCAGAAACTGGTTCAGGAGCCTGGTCTCTGTTGATAATTATGTGGGATTGGTAATTCCATATTGGTTGACATAACCATGTCAGCTGACATGATAAATAAAATAGTAAATAATTGGAAATGTGTATAAATATGAAAAAGAAATAAATTGTTCTATTTTATTTTATTTTCTTCCTCAACTTCTTCCTTTGTTTTACTGGCTTGGCCAGTGGCCACTTTCCTCTCTATTGATCCCTTCTACAGCAATGACAACTGACAGTGATCTCTTTTCTCTCAGATCCATTGATAACTTCTCTCACTTTCACTTTCTCAACTCTTTTCTTTTGTAGTTTGTAATGTCAACGCTAGTACCTTGATCTTTGTATTCTCTCTCTCTTGTTCATTCTCATGGGGATTTATGGTGGTGTGTTTTAATTGCACAAAGGAAATGAAAAAGAATTTACGCTTCCTTTTCGTCACCCCCATTGCACAGATTTGGTAGGCTTGATAAGAACCTTTAGGATCAAGCTGTGTGATGGTCAAAATAGCCTGCCTCATGGGTTTCATCCACTTTTGCTGTATTTTTTTGGGGCCAGTGATGCAACAACCCTAACTTGGATGGAAAGGGCCTACGCCTATTTTCTTTGGAGGCCTAAGCCTAAACTAGTTTGGAAAGGGTCCTGGAAGTTTCTGTAGGGTCTTATTTAGGGATATGATTAGAGTTATTTGTTTCTGTTAGGGTTGTTTCCAGAAACTTTAGTGTTGTTTTTGGGTGGGCTTAATAAGGTTTTTATTGTAATGGAGAGTTCTATGTAATAAAGTATTAATTGCCAAGAGTCTTAGAAGTAAATGGGAATTTATTTAAGCTTATTTGAAATTAGTGTAAAAGGAAGGGCTAGTTGACAGCTTGGTTAAGAGTAGGGAATAAGAGTCCAAAATGGAATAGGAGTCAAGGGAATCAAGTATAACT
>JAOXJP010000012.1:4971564-4995550 GCA_025762735.1 Platanus orientalis | reverse complement strand
CACACACACACACACACACATATATATATATATATATATATATATATATATATATAATAAAATTTTGTCTATTGTAAATTTTATTATTTGTTATTTAATGAGTCATTATAATACAATAGGTTATGTTATATATTATTAAATAAATAACCCTTTTGCCCATAGCAAAAGAAAGCCATCTTTTTTGCACCTTTTTAATTGAAAATGAAACATCAACAACAAAAGAGTCCAATGAATAGTGGGCGGTGAGGAAATGACAGAGCCGGGGCACCAAACATGTCTTCGCTTTTTATTTTTTAAATAAATAAATAAATGCCATGTCTTTGCTTGATATGGCTAAAATTGTGGGGCTTGTTGAAAAAGGAACATGGATGACCCAACTAAAAAAACCTATTCTTCACATCTAACTAAATGGCCCACTTTTATCACACTCATTTTTATCTTCTCTTTTACTTGTTAGTCATTGATTTTAATATCCTTATCTTGGCATTTCTTGATTCTATTACATTTTTCTTATAAAGTATGGTAGTTCATCTTATAATGTTTATAAATTTTCCCTTTGGCTTGACTTGCATGCATTAGTCATATAAATTGAATGATTTCTTAATCCTTGATTTGCTAGACTTGAACCTGTGTCCTTTTAGCCCAAAGAGGAGGCTCTCCTCTAGCAACCATTCTAAGAATACTCTGTTGACTGTTTAGCTTCAAGTCTAAATAAGAAAGAAACATATCCAATTTCTTCCACGTGTCATCCCCTGGTGCCCAAGACACCATCCTGGACAATACATTTTCTTCCTGGGAGCTTTTATTTCCACCACAGTTTTTTCTAAGTCCACCTCATTTAATTTTTTTTCCTTTAATACCCCTCCCTCCCACACCTCCGGAAACTATTCCGGTGGTGCAGCTCCCCCTCCGGCACCTCATCCTCCTCTCTCTCTCTCTCTCTCTCTCTCCCGCACTCCCCCCTCTTTCTCTCCCGCATGCCCTCTCTCTCTCTCCCTCTCCCTCTTCTTTTTTCCTGCCAACGTCCTGTTCGGATCCACAAGCCCGAACAAAGGGGCCCTGCTTGGACCTGCAGGTCTGAATGGAGGGACCCCCATTCGGGCCTCTGGGTCCGAACAGGTCGCCAGAAGGAAAAAAGAAGAGAGAGAGGGTGGGAGGGAGAGAGGGAGAGAAGAGAGAGAGAGGTGGTGCGGGAGAGGAGGGAGAAAGAGGGAGAGGGGAATGTGGGAGAGGGAGGGAGGGAGGGAGAGTGAGGAGGGGTGCGGGAGAGGAGGGAGGGAGAGAGAGAGAGAGGGGAAGGGAGAGAGAGCTGCAACCACCGTATGGGAGCACTGCAACCACCGGAGAGGTGAGGGAGGGAGTTGGGGTATAAAAGGAAAAAAAAAAAACTTTTTTAAGTGAGGTGGACTTAGAAGAAACTGTGGTGGCAATAGAAAGTCCCTTTCTTCCTTTCTCCAACCCGTGGCCAGTCTCAAAGGGCTGGTTTTAAAGGTTATTAGCAACGGCCCCAAAAGCAGTTTTCTTTTTAATAATCAGTGACTTTTCACCCGGCAATTTCCCTTTGTAAAGGAAAGGAGATAACAATACATTTCATCAATAGCCAATCTGCAGAAACTGAAGAATCACTTTTTCATTCCCAATTTCTCTTCTATTTTCTTTTCCTTTTCTTTTCCAGGGTAACGGGCCTACAAAAATTTCCAATTGAAGCGCAAAAATGAACAGATTTCCCTCTAATAATAAAATTACAAAGCTTACGGGGAATATTATACATTCCTGCATTCTCCTGCAGCACTACTGTACATCCTCCTTTCACCGCCACCCTGATCTATGAATCTCTTCTGACGTGTAAAAAATCACATACCATGTCATTTCCCACCATCTTGATCATCTGTCTCAAAAGAATGCGTACCCTCGGTCAATGCCATTGATCATCACAATGTGGGCCCGAGTCAACGATAAATTACTGCAACATCGCAACTCAGGTGGTAGCAGCAAGTTTTACAATGAAGACACCAAGTGGAGCCAAGGTCTGAGATTAACCCCTATCCAATATCCACAATTTCCAGTGACAATGTACAATCATCGAGGCCTGAGGTGAAACCTGGGTCATAGTGATATGGAACTGCTTCAACACACTCCATCCCCAGTATTGTGTTGTCAACTATGCTGGAATGAGGATAGCCACCATCATCACCAATCCCAACAGCCGGAATAAAGAGGGATGGCAGATCAGTTGAAGCCACTGTTTTGGGTGATGGGAGCACTGGTTTAAAGATGAAGTGGTGATCCTCTTCACTAGGCTCCATTGTAGTTCTTTGAATCTTAGATTTCGAGGGCTTGATTGAATCAGAGATGGAGACCTTGTGCTTTCCCAAAGACTGCGGTTTGGATCGAGATCTAATTAAGTCACATGTAGGAAAAGCTGATGAAGCCCAACCCTGACCTTCACCTTCAAAGCAAACTCTTGACGCTACCCTGAGATCCATAAATGATGTCAAATTAGTAAAAATTATGAAAGTCATGAAGGAAGCACCAGAGTTCAACACAGCCATAGAATAGACTTATGTAAAGTCTTAAGATTTATTAAGTTATAAACTTAAAGATCGTTAAAATTCAAAAAATCTTTCTCCACCCTGCAACTCCGCCTGTGTTTTTACATGTCCTGTGAGCCAACACTCAACTTTCCACTTTTCAGTATTGTACGGAACCCAAGGGTAATGGATGATATATCAGAACTTTTCACAAGGGACAAAATACAACAAAGATCACTATATCAAAGGGCCAACTCAGCCAGCTCAAGTATAAGTTCCCCAGCAACTCCCCCAAGTCATGCTAGGAAGTAATTCCCACCCCCTACACCCCCCTATCCCACACACAAACCAAATAGAAAAAGAAAAGAGAAGTGAAAGAAGATATAAGAAGAAAACTTTAAAAAGTTTATCCAATACTATCAAAAGGCCAACTCAGCCAGCCCAAGTTCGAGCAAGTACTTCCTATCCCCATGTCCCTTAAAAGAAAGGAAAGAAGAGAAAAGGAAGCTATAAGAAAAGAGTATCTCCGTCTCTGATTGATTGATTAGACATGCTATAGCATATTATATGAGAGAGAGAGAGAACAGAGAATTTTTTACGAGTAGATAAAGAAAGGGTTAAACCAACTACTAGAAAATGGGATCAATATTTGATCTGGTTAATGGGTGGAGCAGTCCTAATTGATCAAACAGGTAGACTGACCTGGGTAAACTAAATGACGCTGACTGACAGACTATGTCAGGCCCATTTAGTCGTTTAACCGGACAGGTTCTGGTTTGACAGGGTTCAATCTGAGTTCCATGTATATCCAGGGTTTGAGATCACACCAACTATTTAGTGGCCTGGTTTTCTGGAGATATTCTCACCAGAAAGTCCCGGCCAGGTTGCAAATGTTAATCATATAAATGCAGTATTTTCTTGGCCCCATACCTGTATCGGTTCTCAGCTATGTTGCGAGAAGATTCCAGAAGCAAGCTACCTACAGCTGGTTCGTCTGCTAAAGGTGGTGGATCTGAACCACATATTGACAGATTAATGACTGATGGTAAAGGTATCCCAGAATCTCCATTCTTGCTCTGGATTTCCAGTGTTAATTCCAACTGCTTTGCCATGGCTGAAGCTTCTTCCATCCGGGCAGATGGAAGCACTGCATCATCCCATTGTTTTCTGTTAGCATCATGGAGGGCAGCTGCTACTAACTGGCTGTTTTGGCCTAAAATTGCCAGGTTTGTCTTTTCTAGTGGTTCCCTAACAGTTTTCCCAGAAATCTGATTGGTAGAGGTGAAAAACTTTCCACCAAAATAAAGGCCATTCCGGGAAGATGAAGACAAGCTTTGCCTATGATCAGAGCGGGTTCTTGCCTTCCAGACAGATGAAAGGATGGCTGTGAAGTGTTTCTGAAGGATTAGTTCATTATCTGGCAGCTCACTGGCCACATCTAATAGCATACGAATATTATCCTGCCAGAAAAGAAAACTGTAAGTGAGTGTGCTCCTCTCTTTTCAAAAAACAATGGGGCAAATCAGGAAGTACAACAAGAACTGCGACAATTTAGAGTTCAGTGGGCAGCACAAGATAGGAAATCCAATGAAAACCACATAATTTCAGACAAAAAAAAAACTAAAACTTCCTCTTGTATAAAGTAGCATGCATGCAAATAAACACATTAAGGTTAAGCCTGTTCAAGTGTACATTTTGGGCTGTGGCCATTAAAAGTAGAGCCTAACATTCTCACTCTTGTCAGTGGGCAGCACAAGATAGGAAATCCTATGAAGACCAAATAATTCAGATGAAAAAAGCTAAAACTTTCCCTTATAAAGTAACATGCATGCAAATAAACAAGCACATATAACATTCCGAAACTAATGGATGAAACTGCAAAGATGTGAAGGTCAAGCCTGTTCAAGTGTACATTTTAGGCTGTGGCCATTAAAAGTAGAGCCTAACATTCTCACTCTTGACTGATCAAATGACTACCCTATGTGACACGCCTTTAAAGAGTGAACACAAGTACAACATCCACTTCAAAAAGAGTGTACACACAACAAATGCACAAGTGCACACATCTATGCATGATAACATGCCCAAATTGGGAAAAAAGATATGTACATAGATATAGATGCAGGTGGGTAAACAGAGATAGAACTTGAGATTTTATGGGAAGTAATCCTTTTAGCGGTTTATAAGTTTAATTATCCTAAGAAACTATCAATATAAATAAAACTTTACAACATGCCATCAAAATTTAACACAAGAAACAAAAAATCATACTGCCTCTCCTCCAAACAGAAATAACAGCAACAACAATAACTTGGACAGTGTTTTTTTTTTTTTGCACAGCCAGCCCAAAGCCTGGATGAAGGAGGGTTACATCAGGTCGGCAGTTGGCATTAAATCTTTAACCAAACCATTTAAAACTGAGTCCTGGTAATGATAATGATATAATTTTATTAAAAATAATAATCTGTATCTTTAAACAATATGCTACCCACATCCATTAAGTACCCAGTACTAGTACAGCATGTACAGGTACTGTCATGTTGATACCTTAAAATGGAAGAGAAAGTATACAGCTATAATAGCACGGAAGTAAGCATGTTCAGAGTACGAACGCATGAATGTCTGTTTATATGAAAGTAGACAAGGATGTCAGCCACGTGTACAACAATCAATCGACATGACATATTCCACTCATCATGTATTCATTGCTTGTTAACACAATATATACACAAGAAATAAAAAATCATACCCCCCTCCCCGAACAGAAATAACAGCAACAACAATAACATGGACAGTTTTTTTTTTTTGGTTTGTGCACAGCCAGCCCAAAGCCTTTAAAACTGAGTCCTGATAATGATAATGATATATTTTTATTATTAACAATAATAACCTGTATTTTTAAACAATATGCTACACACATGGTTTTAAAAATCGACTGATTCCAAACCGGATTGGCCTGAACCGGTCCGATTCCAGACCTTAAATCAGCCTCAATCATGAATTGGTCGATCCACGATCTGAATTGGCTGATCCAGCAAGACCCAACCTGAGCTGGCCAATCCGACCAGATCGTGGATCAGCTGATTCACAATTTTTAGGGGAAAGGAAAGACTGTGAGTTCTTCTGCTACTTATTTTTGCATCAAAAACTGTGTCTTGTTGGTTTCTTCTCCTCCCATTTTTGCTCCAAATTCATCTCAATACTTGTTTGCATTAAGATTTACTAGTTTTTTGCATAAAAAAACTAGTAAATCTTAAGGATTTGAAGGATTGAAGAAGGGGGTTTTTAAGGTTCTTCAAGAAAATGAAAAAGGTATGATTATTTTCATTTAAATGGTTTTTTTTTATAGTTTTTTTTGTTAGAATATGATAGATTTGCATCATTACATGGTAGATCTACTAATTTCATGTAGAAAAAACAAAATGTAATTCGTTTTTTAAACAAAGAATCAATACTTTTTGTAAAAATCCATATTTTCCGAAAAATAGAAGAAAAAAAATTAGATTTAAAAAAAAAATTAATATATGATATGGAACACCTTGATCCATGAGTTTTGTTTCGTATGTGTACATATTCAAGAAACATGCCAAAAAGACCGATTTTTTTCTTCCGATAGTCTTATAATATCTTTTAGGATTTTTTCAGAACTTTTTTGGATTTTTTTTTAGTCGTTTTTTTTATGGATCAGCCGATTCCGACTCCGATTCCCCTATTTTGAACCATGAACCATGGCTACACATACCCATTAAGTACCCAGTCTAGGATAGCATATACAGGTACTGTCATGCTGATAACTTAAAATGGAAGAGTATACAGCTATAATAGCACAGAAGTATGCATGTTCAAAGTACGTACACATGAATGTCTGTTTATATGAAAGTAGGCAAGGACGTCAGGCACATGATATAATTTTATTATTAACAATAATAATCTGTATTTTTAAACAACATGCTACACATACCCATTAAGTACCCAGTACTAGTACAGCATGTACAGGTACTGCCATGTTGATACCTTAAAATGGAAGAGAAAGTATACAGCTATAAAAGCACAGAAGTATGCATGTTCAAAGTACATACACATGAATGTCTGTTTATATGAAAGTAGGCACGGATGTCAGGCACATGTGTACAGCAATCAATCAGCATGACTATTCCACTCATCATGCATTCATTGCTTTTTAACAATATATGAAAGAGCATTTCTTTTTTTTTTTTCCTTCCCTATTTTGTTTGATGGTGGATAAGTATCTTAAACTAACATTACCTCTGTTACTTTGAGAAGGCCCTTTCCAGAGCCAATGTTGCCAGTCTTCTCAGTATTAGGATTCTCTATTGAAGACAAAATATATCTCTGGAAAAGTTCCCTAAACCTCTCACAACAATGTACAGGATGGCGAAACCTCCCCCTATAAAACCCACCAGCAGTAATCCCATATAGTGCGTCACTCACCAAACTCCAATGCGTACTGTATTCATGTACAATGGCACACAATATCGCATCCTCCTGTGATGACCAAGAATCAGGTGATGGAACACAATCTCTTGACCAAATATTTCCCTTTTTCTTCAACTTTTCTGGTTTGATCACCATAACCCGCTTTACTGGCATGGCAGTAATGGAGATTTTTCCTCCGGTCTTACTCCTGTTTGTTGGCTTGAGATCTGGATCAACTACCCCACTCTCACCAGCTTCTGTCTCCTTAGCTTCATCATGCTGCTTATCCAAAACATTGGAACCAACTGCAAGACTGTTTTCAAGAGGAGTCTTCTTGAGTTTCTTGGACTTTTTCCTTGTGGTCTTCTCCTTTTCTGCCTCGGAGGTTGCTTGAGCCTTCTTACGTTTTTTATGAACAGGTGAATGTTGCGGCACTATCTCTGAATGGGTAAACATTTCATGGAAGATATCCTCATCATCAATGGACATGGGTTCCACTGGTGGTTCCTCATGCAATGCTTCTGTTTCAGATGCCAGAGCTCCTTTCTTCAGAGACTTGAACTTTTTCTTTGTTTTCTTTTTCGACTTCAGCTTAGGCTCACTTGACAGCTCATTCCTGCCCATGGTAAACAGATTAATGAGCCTAACAATGAAATTTGAAATAAAAACATCATCAGATTTCTGGGTCAGGGATTCTTGTTCTGGTGATATGGGGGTTATCCTGAGCAGCTGAACTATCCCTAATATATGCTCATTTTGAAGAAACTAATTTCAAAATTAAAGCTGAAGTGCATAAGTTTCTCTTAGAATCAAGTCCTGATGACATCTTTATCAAACTTGAAAATAGTGAACCACAGAGACTAGAACCAGAAGTGACAAACTCTGCCTTAAACTCTGCACTTTGAAAACAAGCTGATTGTTTAATGAGGTTCTGAAAAAAAAAAAAAAAGAAACCTTAATTTCCCAGGAAAATGTATCCCTCAAAAGTCAAAAAGGACAAAAGATTTCACACAACAATTATGTTTGTAACTCCAAAATAAATAAAATTTGATTGGTGGTTGCTATTGCAGTCAGCCAACAACACTTTCCATGTGGTGCTAACACATTGCAACTAGAGGGAGTTTTTGGTTGCTATTGCAGGGAGAATGATTCTCTTGTCATTGAAGAGGAAGCTTTTATATCTAAAAGAGATGGGATCGACGACTGCTTCAAACAGAGGGTGAGGTAGGGGTAAGGGCTGAAAGGGTAAAGCCTGAATCCCCTGATATCTGTGGGCTCGGATGGGGAAGGGGCTTAGTGTAGATGGGATGGTGTAGGGGATGTTGGATGATTTTTAATTCTGTATTTATTTATTGGTTTGATTGTGACTTGTGGTACAGTGGTAGTGAGGGTTGTTAGTAGGAGGGGGTTATTTTCGGGAGCTGGGTGTTCGGTGAAGTTTGCAGAAGTTGTATATTGGGGTCTGGCAGCCTTGATGGCTAGGTCTCCCTTTGACTTTCCTCGAGCCTCTTTTGTATCATCTTTCACTCTACTTTTCTTTTTGTTCCTTTTCAAATAAACTAAAGTTATCAATAATAAATAAATAAAAACCCTACTGCTGGCATTTGTCTTCAAGAAAAGAAAGCAAGATTTCTAAATTTTAAACACATTTTGTTTTCCTTTCCTTGAGTGTATTAATAGAAACTTGCAGGTTGAAAAGGGTTGTATTTATCAAAAGGAGGGAAGGTTACGTTGATTAATTCAGTTCTAGCGAGCCTCCCTTTGTATTTTTTTATCTTTGTTTGTCATTCCTTCTTCAGAAGCAAAAAAAATCGAAAAAGTGCAAAAGGATTTGCTGCGGGGAAGGAAAAGGATAAAATGGGTCCTCATTCGGTTGCCTAGGAAGAGATAAGTAGACCTAACAGGAATGTTGGCCTTGGGATTAGGACTCGGGAGGTAAACAGAGTATTATTATCTAAATGGCTGTGGAGATTTGGAAATGAGAATGGTAGCCTTTGGAGGCAAGTGATCGCTAGTATATATGGTGTGACAAATGCTTGGGAAACTAGAACCCCCACTTCTCATGGTGTTAGTTGTTGGAAAGGCTACTAGCTCTGAGGTTCAAGGCAGCTATTCAGGTTGAGGTGGGAAATGGAAGTAATACTCATTTTTGGACTGATTTATGGTGCTCTAACCGGCCTCTGTGTTTGGAAGCCCCCCTTATATATGCACTTGCTTGCAACAAAGGTGTGAAGGTTGTGGAGTGTAGGGGTCCTATTGAGGAGGGTGGATGGAACTTGAACCTTAGAAGACATTTAAATGATTAGGAGATGGATAAAATGGCGAGACTTCATGGGATTGTGGAAAACGTTAGGTTGAGGAATGAGGTAGAGGACTATTGGAGGTGGACCGTCAAACAATGGTATTTTCTCAGTTAGAATGTGTTACCAGCCGTTTGGAGAGGGATGTACCCCTGGACTTATGAAAGGATGTCTGGAAGTTAAAGATACTGTTGAAAGTCAGGTTTTTTGTGTGAACAGCTTGTAGGGAAAGGTTACCAACCCTTGATCTTCTCCAAAAATGAGGTACGTACATTCCAAACATGTGCTCCAATTGTTTGCAAGATGAGGAATCGGTTAATCACCTCCTCATTCATTGCCCTTTTGGCCGAGAGGTATGAACGAAGGTGATGAGAGATGCGGAGGTGGCTTGGGTGTTCCTTAGAGACATTTCTACTCTCTTTCAAAGCTGGCAGATCACTAAGACTTCAAGGAAAGGGAAGATTCTGTAAAGTTTGCTGTGCCCGGCAGTTTGTTGGTCTATCTGGATTGAAAGAAACCATCGGACCTTCGAAAATCATGCTGAACCAACATTTATATATATATATATATATATATATAAAAGCAAAGGATTTGTTTTGTTTTTGGGCTGGGAATTGTAAAGAGTTTGGGGAATATTCTTTTGTTGATATCAAGAGAGAGTGGGGAAATATTTTTTAGAGATTCCTCTGCTTTGTAATCCCTGTGGGGTGTTAGCCTTGGGGGATGCCTTTTCCCCCTTTTTTCCTTGATGAATTCTTATCAAAAAAAATTTCCTTTTCTTTTTAATCTACCCAAGATTTTCCTATAAAGCACAAGTAGAATCAAAAAGAACTAAAACCTCCTGAAAATTTTTCAAACGAAAAAAAAACTAAGATTGAGATTTCTGACTATGGTCTTACTTTACAGAGTCGTAATTTTCGTCCTCTGCCTCTTCTGCTTCTTTAGCTTCAAATTCCAGTTCTTCCATCAACTGCAAAGGATACCACAATGTAATAAACTAGTCAAATTGAACAACACCTTATGGAAAGGACTAAACCATAAAATTAAAGTCACAAACCTGACGTTGAGCCAAGACCTCAACTTGCTGCCGGTATGCCTCCGTTGCAAAATCAGCATCCCATCCTGATATCAGTAGAATATAATTCATGAGTCCACATATACAAGTCCTAGAGTAGGTAGAGTACACCCAATCATATTGCATAGATGAGTTCCAATACCACTAAAAATTCATCAAGTGGTGTTCAAACCATGGGCCAACATAAAAGACTGTTTAAACCATATTTCCAACAAGACTTTTTACTGGCATAACAATAGTTTCTTTAAATTAAAAAATACTTAATCGTCAAGGTATTTGTACAAATTGGTATGATCCATTTTGTATCATACAATAAACATATCCAATTTGTGTATGTCCTTAGAGAGGTAGAAGCATGAGATAAAAGCATAATACATGCCTCCATTTGGGTCATAATGTTGAAAGCAAAGCCACTTGACTTCTGTATTGTAGTAACAAACCCCATTGCATTCTCATGTACAGACGGTAAGTATCAGAAATAGGTAACATTAAAAGGTTATCAACTCAAATTCCTGTACGACAATGTAAGTTATGACTAACTAAAAGATACTTACGTTCATATAAGAAAGGCTCCTCATCATCATCAATCTCAGCTTCCAGATCCTCCTTGAACTTCTCAATGTGATCCAGCTCCCATTCTGTCTCCTCAAATCTAACTTGAGATTCTATTGCTGATTTGTCTATCACTGGGTCCCACAGATCAAGAAAACGCATTGCATATCGATCAATTGGTCGAAGCTGATTCTCAAAGGATGAACTTGCTTGTCCTGCTGCTGCAGCTGCTGCTGCCAGCTGCTTCACATCAGCAAGCATGTCAACATCCTCTTCTCTACCAGCCAAAGTAAGAGCCCTCTCTTCATTCAGATCACCGCCACTCAAGGTGGCCCCACCATCTCTATTTGCAACAGTAATCCAGGTGCTCTGATCGCCAGAGACCCTCTCATCAGGCTTCACATCATCCTCATTTACGAACTCATCATCTTCCAATCTCCCAATTGCCTCTTCCATGAACTCCTGGTTGTCCACAGCCTCTTCCTGTTCAACTTTCTTCAATGCCATGTAATCTGCTTCATCTTCTGCAAGTTTCAAAGCAGCTTCAACATCTGCATTTGACAGAAGATCCTCCATCTCATTGTTAGAATTTCTTTCTTTCTGCATATTCTTTTCTGGTAGTGTTCTATGACCTGAAAACAATTCCATTGGGTCAAGTTTTTTGAAAAATTCGGTGTTGTAGCCTCCACTCTGTATAACCAGATCATCAAGTGCACGCTTCTGATTCGCTTTCTTTAAGATGTTCTCCTCAATGGTGCTCTCACTGATTAGCCGATAAATATGCACTTCACGTGTCTGCCCTATCCGGTGGCATCGATCTTGAGCCTGTTGGTCCATAGCAGGATTCCAGTCACTGTCGTAAAAGATAACTGTATCTGCCCCAACTAAGTTAATACCAACACCTCCACTACGGGTCGACAAAATAAAAAGAAAAATTTTGGGGTTTGTGTTGAATCGCTGCATCAAAGTTTGCCGCTCTTCTGGCTGAGTGGATCCATCTAATCGCATATAAGTATAGCCATATAAGCTAATGAAGGCCTCCAAGATATCAAGCATCTTTGTCATCTGGGTAAAAATCAAAGCTCGGTGGCCTTCTGATCTCAACCGCCTGAGCAAAACTGCAAGCTCCTGCAGCTTCCCACAGTCAAACTGTATGAGTCGTCTGTCGGGGAAATATACTTGCCGTCGGACGATTGCAGGCCGAATGGAAGAGAGAAGTGGCGACAAGATGTCCGTGCATTGCTCCTTATAAGATGGGTGCAGAAACACAGGGGACCCAGTTTTACTACACCAGCAGACAGGTGACGGGGCCCGTGCTGCTGGAATTGCAAACATGAAACATTCAACAAGGTCAATCATCCTCTGGAAACGTTCCACTGGTGACAAAACAATATCAGCCAGCTTTGAGGAGAAGTTCAAGTAGCAGGAAGGTGTATTCTTCTGATGATGGATATTGAAAACTGGATGATTTACTGTAACAAGGTCCCGTAGGTTTGTTCCATACATGGGTTTCTTCTGGCACTGTAAAGAATTCCACCATGCTATGGATGCTGCCCTTTCTTTCGCTTGTTTCACTCTTTCATCCCAAAGGGCCTTGTGAATCTCCTCAAAAATATTAGTTCCCTGTGCTTTTCTCCGGGGATCATGAAGCCTAGATCGAGAACCAATTTCTTCCAGCTTCTCTGGGCTGGTACACTCCTTGATTAAACTCGAGGGGGTAGCAATAGCTTCAACTTCTTCATTCTCCCAAGAAGTCATGCTGAAATCCAGATGAGTAAATAAAAATGCCAAACCCCTGAGGTCTACAGACGAGAACGAGCCAGAAGAAAGCAACGCACAAACAGATGAACTCAGCTGCATGTCAATGCCGCCCATGTCAAATGAACTAATAATTGGACGGCCCTCAAATAGGTCTGGATGATTACAGACCTTACGAAGTTGCATTATAACACTGATCATCCCAAAGAAGTTGGAACTTGCCAGTGTTGCTTGGGTCTCTGAGCTGGCAATGAAATCTTCATACAAGTTCCTCTGCCTTCTAGAGAGTCTGCAGTATATAACATGCTCGTATTTCTTTGGGAGCTGCTTCTCCACATCCCTTTTCAACCGCCGGAGAATGAATGGACGAAGCACATTATGTAAGCGATCAACAACTTCTTTGTTTACTTTTTCTTGTCCCTCTACCATTCCTGTTATTGGATTACTGAACCAATCCTTGAACTCCTGATGAGATTGAAATATGTGGGGCATCAAGAAATGCATTAGAGACCAGAGTTCCATCAGATCATTCTGCAGTGGTGTCCCTGTCAACAAAATACGCCGCTTGGAATTGAAGTTCAGAAGGGTTTGCCATCTCTGGGATTTCCAGTTTTTAATCAAATGAGCTTCGTCTAGAATCAAGTACTTCCACTTCTTCCGCTTGAAAACTTTGGAATCCTGAATAACAAGTCTGTAAGTTGTAATGCATATGTGGAAGGAGTTTGGCTTCAACCAACCTTGCCTCTTAAACTTGCGCTCTTTTGCACTTCCGAAATATGTCAAAATTTTAAAAGCAGGACACCATTTAAGAAACTCAGTTTCCCAGTTGAGCATGACACTAGTCGGGACAATTATGAGATGGGGACCCCATATCCCCTTTTCACATGCTAGGTGCGCTAGGAGAGCGATTGTCATGATTGTCTTCCCAAGGCCCATCTCATCGGCTAGAATCCCATTAAGTCTTTTCTCATACATTGTGACCAGCCAATCCAAACCGATATGTTGATATTCGCGAAGAGGATGCTTAAGAAGAAAAGGGAACTTTGTTCGAACTTTAGTTGTCGAGAAAGTGTTGCCTGTTGGTTGGGCTGATCTTGCTGCAGCAGCCGCATCAGCAATTCTATTCTCATTTTCCCTCCCTTCTTCAGTTTTCATCTCTGGCCCCACTTCAGTTCCTTTTGCAACAGGAAGCAAAACTTTATTGAATTCAACATGTTCGTCCTGTTCAACTGCATCTTCATCCATAGGAAATGGTTGCCTCTTCAGTTCAATGTCTTGATGTGCTGGAGAATCCAACAGATCCTCAGAACTGGTGGAAGCATACAGAAATTCATCCTCTACATCTTCATCAGTATCAAAATCCTGATAAAAGGTAGATTAGAGATTGAATATCACAATGAATGACGAGCTATACTCAAACAATCTTCCTACCTACCTTTTTATACCTTGCAAGCAATTCTTCTACAGTCATTTCACTCTCCTTTTGCAGTAATTCAATCTGTGAAATAACATCATTCAGAGAAACTATAGTACATGATACATTAGAAACAATGGGACAACATCACCACCACCCCCCCCCCCCAAAAAAAAAAAAAAAAAAAAAAAAACAAGAAAAAAAAAGCACCACCAACACACACAATGAGAAGAAAGAAAGAAAGAAAAGAAAAGAAAGAACAAGTGGGTTGCCAAAACAAATTGTTTCAGTATTGTGTGAACCAATCTCATCAACAAAAGAACCTTGAAAGTTAAGCCAGTATGAAAATTTTCTCAATAGATTTGGTTCTTTACCTCATTTAAAGGTTCATTTGCTTCTGTTTTTGCCAGTTCCTCCTCCTCGGACAAGGTTGTCTCATCATCCTGGATATAAAGTCATCAGAATAAGTGCCCTTGTAGATATACAACTGGCATCATTTTTTCTATATCAGGACGTTACTAAATTGTATTACTCATCTACTGTGAAGCTCATATCATATTTTCTTTGGCTTGTTGAAAAAAATTATATGAACAAAGAAAAAATATTGAAGACAAAAAAAGGGCCAAGCCCATTAGTGCAAAGCTTTTTTCTTACTTGCAGCAAAATCAGACTATTTTCTTACTTGCAGCAAAAGTATAATAATATATTTATAACATCAGTAGAGTTATATGTGACTACAAAGTTAAACTGAAATGCCTTAGGATGATAGTGCCCTCGGGTGTCGTGAGGACAATACCGATTCAATATTGACTCACTGGAAAAGAAGGGCACTGGATCTACTTATTCACTAGGTGTGTTATGAGATTTAGGTTTAACACTACCTTAGCTTGTTCATTAGGTGTACTTGTAGCTCTATCTGTTGAAGTTTATTACACATTCAGTGACTTGTCAAATGATTCTTTAGATTCATAGATATAGATACATAGTTAAAATGTATTTAGACATAAGAGTATACAAAGTGAGTGATTTATATTATGAAAGAATTTTCCAAAGGAGATCCTAGAATACAAAAAAAACACAAATTGTTTTCTTACTTATAACTATGGATTTAGTTTCCAAGAAATTTTGAAAATCTCGTCAAAATTCCCTACTATTAGGGTAGCAAAAGAGAAATCAAAGGGAACAATATTTTGTTGAAATTTCCCAATGCAAAATGAAAATCCTATCGAATATAAATATTCCCTAATTGCAATATATATATATATAGATGGGATTCATCAAATAGTTCTATTTTTCATGGATATTTACCACATTTTGGAAAATCAAAATCAAATCACTTCATGGAAGCTTGAGGCTTTGAAAAGCATATTCCCATTGTTGCAAATGTACTCTAGTAATGATCTTTGAATCTCTGATTACAATCTTATTATCGTTGCATATTTGTTGCTACTTATATTCCTAAGCAATTGATGTCAGTGGAAACTTTTGAGTACAATTACTCTAGCATATACTTGCTGTTCAAACTAATATACCAAAACCTGGATTTACATACTTATCTGAATTGAAAATTCCTATATCTTGGATTGTTGGAATAGCTCCTAAATCATATTGGAGGTAGAACATTGTGTGTGTTTGATTCCTAATTCCTTTAGTTCTTTATAAGCTAAGTTTGGCATATTCTTGTTCTTGTATTGTGGGCCCAAAACCGGGAGGTTAGCAGCTTTTGCCTAGGCTGTCATGCATCACCGTCAACATTCTAGAGCCCATTGTGAAGATACTAAGGATGGTGGATAAAGTCAAAAATCCTGCAATGGGTTCTATTGATGAATTTGTATGATTGATGAAAGAATCAATAAAAGTGGCTACCCCTAGCTCCTATGTTGGCTTCTTGAAGATTGGAAATGAGAAAATGGTTCAATATGCGTCTTCCCACTGATGCAAAACCAAGTACAATTTCTATGCAGAACACTTGTAATTGATTTCAAATAATAGATAATATCCCAATTAATCAACCCTGAAATTTTCACCTCAATGGCAATTTGTAATTTTCCTGAAAAGTGAAAAATTACCAAAATACCCTTTTGACGCATCAGAATTTTTGGGCTTCTAGGAATCTTCCGGGGCAAACTATAGGGGTACTCTCCTCCAAATTTCATAGAACTTTGATGTCTCTAGCTATATAAACTAGAAAACGATTATTTAGGCAAAGGTGCTTTAATGGAGAATTCAGTAGAGAAACCCAAAAAACTGATCACAACTCCAGCAGTAATTAAGATATCAAAATACTGCTCTTACCTCTTGTAGATAACCCAATAGTCGCTCAAAAGGTACAAAAATATTCCCCAGAGCTAGCTCTAAGTTTTAAAAAATTTGCTATAAGTAGGCTGCATAAGCAAGTGATGCTTGGCTCTCTTTATAGCCTTCCCTATTTAATATAGATAGGTTTTAAGGATGGGAGGACACCGAAGGTTGGGACGTCCAAGGGTGGGGAAGGTTGTAGTGTAAGGGTTTAATGAGATATGGAGGGATTGAGGTTTGGTGAAGATAGAAGTTATGGAAGGTTAAAGCTGCAGAAAATTCTGGGTGATGAAAAAATGAAAGAATATGATGATATATGAAAAATAAGATGAAGAGAAGCAGAAGAAGAATGAAGAGAGATTGAGAGAGAAGGATTTACCTTGGAGAAACGTAGATGAGAAAAGAAGGAGATAGGCTCCCACGTTGGGTCTTCAAAACCAAAATTTTAATTCATCAAATATGATTCCCCCATCATTACATCATAGGGTTTTATACCCTTTTAATAAAATTGCACCAAAGTCCCTAAAATACCCCCTTTACTTGGGTCACACAACCAGCCTTAAATCCCTTCATATAATTTGCATAAAAAATTTAAAAAAAAAACTACCCTTAATACCCTCTAAACATGGCTAAACATGAACTCATACCCTATGGCTGCTAAAAGAGCCTTATTACATGCTAAAATTGAAAATTAAAAGACCCTAAACACTCTTCTACCATAGACATCTCCCCTTGGCCTTCTTTCCTTGATAATTCTTGGTCTTGGGCTTTCAAAGTGGGTAGTTCCTCTTCAGATATTATAAAGTTGTTGCATCAGTTCCCCTTCTTGGAAAACTCAACTCCGTTGAGTTGGAGTGGAGGTCCTAAAATGTCATCGCCTTCTAGAATCCGATAGAGAAGAAAAGACCTTACAGTCTTCTTGAGCTTCACTTCTAGTGCATCCTTGCAAGGAATCACGATGATCTTCGTTCTGCCCTACTGAAAAGAATATGATGCGGACAATCAAGCAAGACTTACGTATGTACCTCTACATAAGATAACTAGATTTAAGTGTACATGTTATGTGGAATTATTTAGGGTCTTTTAAGGAGGGGTACAATATTTTGTGTCCATGTAATAAGGTCAATAGTGCCAAACTTTGGGTTTTTACAGTAATCCCATTTTTTATGTTCAGCCCACTTTTTCAAATGTCAAAACTTGACTTTTTGGCTTGATTTTGGTGTAATTAGATAGGTTATTCAGTGACCTTTCTAATGAAACCAAGATTGCGCAAATCCAAGGTGATTGGGAAAGTTATGACCAAATTACTATGGGGTGGTCACTAAAAACGAGAATAGTGTTTTTATGAAGTTTTTGAATTTTAATTTTTAGGAAAATAAGTTTCTAGAAAGTTATGTTTATAGAAAACTTAGCTAGCAAGTTTTAGGATTTTAGATAGTTTCTAATTTTGGAAAGTTTCCAATTGCTTAAGTTTATAAGCCTATTTAAATACAACCCCTCCCCTATAATTTGATGATGAATAATACAAAAATTTGACAGTTCACATTTTAGCTTGATGTCTTTTCCTTCTTCATCTTTTGGAAGCAACTGAAGAGCAAGTAAAACCCTATAATGGATCTAGAAAAAAACCTTAGTTTAACGGTGGTAGTGGAGGTTACTCCCTCCCCTTAGGTTAAAGGCTTTTTATCCCTTCTTCTTCTTCTTAATTTACATAACTTTAATGTACTCGCTTTGATTGGACTGCAAGCATCATAAGAATACGTCATCTTCTTCAAGGTTTTGGCTCAGGAAATTACTCAAGGAGCTGTACTAAAGTTATATCTACAGGTTCATGCCCCTTTCATTACGTTAGGGTTGCTCTTGAAGAGGTTTATTATAGGAATTTAGTGCAGCAAAAGAGACGATCAGCAAGGAGGTTCCTATATGAAATTGACTCCAGCCCCTAAATTGTTGGGGGTTGGGTTTTGGCTTCTCTCCAGCAGGTAGGGGACACTTGTACGACACCTGTAATGGTGGATCCCATTCCAAAGGACCCCCACCAGATTGGCTTCTTCCTTGTTTTCTCAGGCACAGGCGTCAAACAGGGAGGGTTTTTGGCTGTACGAGATTGATCACAACTCCTTAAATATAGGAGATTGGCTGCTGGGGTTTTCCCCTGATTATTAGGGACTCTCATACGATCATAGGGGTGTTGGTATCAATCCAAAAGGAGCCCCATCTGATCTGCTATACTCAGTTTCTTCAACAGAGGCGTTAAACAGGCCCTGTTTTAGGCTTTTAGAAAACCAAGCACAGCACCCTATTTAATAGGGATTTGATTGCAAGCTTTTTGGGAGTTGTTCTACCCTCTTGGACAACCCTACTACACTTGATTTCAGTCACAATACAGCAGGGACTCATATCACTTTGTTTGGAGCAGTTACAGCTGGTGGCAACTTTATTTCTAGAGTATTTGACCTTCGGCCGCCCTATTCTCCTATACCACATCAGTTTTATAAAACTTCTTCATTACACAGCACCTAAAAGGGATCTACATGAGCTGCGGTACTTTACCAGGTATGCTTAATCAACTATAGTCCTTCTTTAAATCCTAAAGGGTAGCTTGACATGGGACTTTGTATGGTTAGGCTAGTGGCTGAAATATTTTGATGTTTCTATATCAATTTTACTGAGAAATCTGAATCCTTACATTCCATAAACCTATTTCCATCCATGTGTAATGAATCCCTAATAAACTTCTAGGTTCACTTATGATGTTTCCTTGAATTTTTCCATGTTTTCTTTGGATTTTCTTCCCTTTATGCTATTCTGATTTTTCTCGACAACAACTATACATGAAGCTAATCTTCTAATTCAATTGTGTTCATACATATAGTTTAGGCCTTATTTTGTTTATTATATTATAGGCCTTTAATTCTTATCATACTTGATGAATTTAACTAAATCTTAGTCTGAATTCGTGTGTGGGTGTACAAGTAGGAATCATGTTTATGCTTTATCATTACTTTTATTAATTTTACTCCTAGCTCCTTTATGCACACACGCACTAGTCCATATGCACGCTGCATCAGAGGTGAAAGAAAAAGAATAGGGAAACGTAATCAAATTAACTATAGAACTCTGACCAAATGGAAATATAGGAGTCTTAAAAACTACCAAAAACAACCTATGAATCACAACCATTTGGATCACATATAGTTGCAAGGTGCAAAATCAAACAGTAAGACCATTACCTTCCCTTCACATTGAAGTCTGAGTCAAGAAGAAGAAACCCACTCCCCTTAGCATTTCCATCTTTATCTCCAAGGCAAGACACCATGACATCACCAGATGCAAGGCAGTGGGCAGTGTGGGGATATGCTAATCCAGTCTTTTGCAAAATATCTTCAGGCTCAACAACTTTATGCAAAGAAGGAGCCCTCAGATTCTGAGTGTCAACCACATATATGCGCCCTGAACTGGAAGAAAGACAAGACAAGCAACAGTTCAATGGCCGGTATACATCATTATGAAAATACGTCAGAAATTCAACCAGGTAGTCTTCAATTCAGAGAATGATCTTAGGTACATAAAACTTTAGGTATATACTCTAAGAGCAGGAACTGGAAGAAAACTAGTGAAGCAGAAAATGTTATTTAAATTTCCACCTTCAGAACCTAGGTGAAGCTTGTGAATATATTAACAAAAGAGGAACTCTTTAGAAAATAGAAAAGAAAAACAATAATTATGTATAAATCCAAGAATCAATAAACATATCAGTAAATAGAAATCTCGGGCATATAGGACTTGGGAGAATGCTAGTGGAGCAGAAAACTTGGTCAAAAGCTAGACTTCACCATCTAGTCATATATTTGAACCAATAGCTATTACGGATAGACTACCCAGATAACTCTAATCCTGGTGTGTGGATGTTTATTTGATCATTGATTTTGTTGCCACACAACCAGAGATACCTAGGAATGAGTAAAAGACACAAGGATTTGTGTAGCTATTTCATCAGCAAACCCAGAGTTTACAGAGTTCTTACTTAGCTAATAGCTAGATTGGTAGATTGGTTACTGGCCATTGAGGATCAAATCATAATCCACATGCCTTGTAGTAAAGTCCTCCAAAAGTACATCTTATGTTTTACATAACTGTTTCTAAGTCAAATATGTGCCCTTTCACCAGCTTGACTAGATTCCAAATTATTCGCAGTTTTATAATTATGCCTCTACTGCAATACAAAGATCCTATGTCTTACACCAATGAAGGCAAGATCAGAAATCGTCGGCTTGCTGATGGATCCCCGTAGCAGGAGCTGCAGGAATTCCAACCAGAATGATGCAGTTCATCACCTATATAAGGCACGGGCAGCCTGTGGATGACTTTTGAATAAGTAGGTGAGTTTGGATCCACATCCACTGTAGCCAGGTAATCAGGCTTCTCCCTTCCTGTTCCTGTGTATACAATAAATCATGCGTGACTCACCATATCATGCGATGAGAATCAGACAAAAATATTTCCCAGATTATTGAGCGAGAATAATGAGATATGAGAGGAACAAAAGTGAAAATCATTTTTTTGCTGGTAGCATTAACATTCTTAGTTATAGCAAACTGGGAAATGAGGATTTTGTTTTTACTTTTAATTTTTAAATATGAGATCAAATAGGGAGGGGTAGCTGGGGAATCATTAAAAAAACGTGCAAATAACAATTGAACATAAAAATTGTCTTAAAATAATAAAAGCAGGGCATGGGAGAGATGGCATAGAATGTTACAACACTTAAGCTACTATATCACATTATAGAAAGATAATTCAAGTATGCCCAAAGTGAGATTTCATTCATGAGAACAATATCATATATATCTGGGTTTCTCTATTTTTTATCATATAATGAATAATCTTCAATAAATTCGACTCTAGAAAGAGTACTACTAGTTTTACATCCCAAAAGGAAGCATATACACTGTGGAGTCTTCATGGAGCAAAAATTTGGAGAAACCTGAGAGAAATATAGTAGGAAACCAGGATTTTAACACACAACATAAACCAGGAAATCCATGAGACTTCAAATGATAAACTAAAAAAAAAATCACTTTATAACTTGTATTCTAAAGGGTCACCCCTTGATCCTTGGAATTTTACTACATCCCATATACTTGGGACCACGTATTAATTGTGGCTTTCCACAGCCCTAGCTAATCCACAGTTACTGTTTTATAGATTTTCGTATATGTTCTCATTAATACAATAAGTATCAGTAATCATCTATGCTACTTATAGAAATACTAACTCCTATTCAATTTTTATGTTTTAATTTTATTACAATTTCATTACATTATTGACAATTTTTTCATTAAATATGTGATTGACTTTAAAATAACTAATATTTTTTAAATTGAAAATCTCTTTTTTTTAAATAAAAAATAAAAAAATAATAAAAATCTATTGAAGTAACCTGATTGTCCTTTTTTTCTTTCTTTTTTTCCTCATTTAGGTGTTTTATAAGATTAAACATACATTTATACTCCAAAATTTGGATACTGTTTCTTAGTGACACTTCTAAGCAACTCCGGCATCCTTAATATCTACTATGTTGAAAATCTGACATTCCTTTGTAATGACATTTAGTTTCTCTTTGGTTTCACTTTACTTCTTTTTTGTCTGTGATTTCTTCCCTAATATAGATAAACCTTTTATTTTATTAAAATAAAAATCCAGCCTCACAAATGACTCATATAATTATATGACCAAAAAAAAAAAAAAAAGACTCATATAATGCCAATATATGTTTATTCTTGTGGGTAAGATCCTCAAATGGATATAGCTGAAACGACATTGAGCATTAAAAAAAAAAAGTCAATTCAAGAGAGTTTCTAGAAGTCAAGAAAAAAATTGATTAACAAATATGAGGTTCACTGTTACAAGTTCCAATTTGTTTCCGACAAAATCAAGCATAGTGAGCCCAAATTGGAACTAACAGCTTCTTGAAAACAAGCATACAAATCTCTGGTAAATATCTTTTACCGACCCAGCTCGGTCCAAATTCAATCAAGTCATGATTTCATACAGTTTCATTCAAATAAGTAATAATTTCAAACAGTTTCATTCAATCAAATCATGATTTCAAAGTATGCATCACCTAACAATTGTTGTAAACCATTTGTAGTCGTTCAATATAGGTAGGCCTCTCGTGAAAAGGTTCCAATCCACAACTACCCTGATAATTGAAAAAATACCAGCATGACAAACAGACCCTGATCTTCAACTACTAAGTAGGGTTGGGAAGATCATCATGGCCATTCTTGCCGAATCAAAACCCCACCCTCCCAAGTAAATCTGCACAAAGCAATCTTCGTCCAGCTTACCCACAAGGAAAGGAACCTTCCTCCAGTCCTGATTCTGAATCAATCAATATAAACAAACCCCACTAGAATTCTATTACTTCAAATCATTCAATTGACAACAAATCTGGGAATTCTCCATATCTTCTTATTCTAAAGACACCTTCATGTGTAATAATTACCCAACTCAAAATTCAAAAGAAAACACATTTTAGACATTGATTTTCAGCAGAAATCAGAAAGACAGAAACCCATTTGATGTTGTTGAATTAAAACTTAAAACAATACTTGGAAGCAATTGACAAATAAAATGTTACAATAATCTTCCATACAAACTAAGAAAATAAGATTCGAATCCATAAACAGAACATCTCGCAAATTACAACTACAGATTTATGATTCCAGTTGGTTTGAGACAAAAACCAAGAGATGGGTACCTGAGTAAACGCATGTTACATACAACAGAGCTTCTCTAGGACCGGACATGGCGTCGATAGGAGTCGCGTAACCTGGCCCCTTCTTGCAGCAACCATGCTCCACGGTTCCGTCAACTTTCTCAGAAACTTTCGTATGTTCTACGGCTACCGTTTCCATTGTGAGAGAGCTTCAAGTCGACTATCTGAGAAGAGATTACAGAGAAACCAAATATACTTAAAATAGCAGAAACAGAAGCGAACCAGAGTATTAAAAGTTGCAGAGAGAGAGAGAGCAAAGAAAGTTAATACGAGGAGAGAAGGTCGTGTCCTGTTCTGGTTATCGTGGGTGGCAGGTTACGTGGGGTTTATAAATTGGACTGAAATTTTTTCTTGTGTGTCCAGGGGGGACGAACCTGGATAGAGTTGGTAATAGAGATAATGGACAGTGGGATTTCAGCCACTTGTGAAAATGGATGGATGTGGGGTAATCTATATATAAGGTATGCTAGTCTGTATAATTTACAATCTACGTATTCGATGCGGAGACACGAAGATTTAAAATAAGGAATAAATGTGCTGTGATGACAAAGTGTTTACAGTGTATATGATGAATTATTATTAGATTCTTTATTGTTATTTCAGTATTCTACATACATGTGCACTCAACTATAAACTACGAAAATTACTTAAGATTCTGTATTGTTATTTCAGTATTCTACATACATGTGCGCTCTATTATAAACTATGAAAATTACTTAAATAAAATAAATGAAACACTTGATTCGGATGATGTAACTTCACTTGATTCGGATGATGTAACTTCACTTGATTCGGATGATGTAGATCAAGGCTAGTGTTAGACACTATGTCCTTAAG
>JAOXJP010000012.1:4948844-4964332 GCA_025762735.1 Platanus orientalis | reverse complement strand
CTACAAATCTATATCCAAATAATCAACTATCAAAAGTTTATTATTGCATGTGGTTATGTCCAAAATACAAGTACATGGTGATTTATGTTGAATATGCGTACATGTGACATGACATGGATTTGGGTAGAACACAATCAATTTTTGTTTGAGATTTTCATCAAAAGGATTTCCTATTGTTAAAAGGTGTGTCCACAAAAGATACATGTGTCCACATGTTGCCTTACCACAAATGTATATTTAGTACAACTTCATTCAAAAAATGAAATTTTAATGGTAGTATATGATTATCTAAGTTGTTAAACTACTTATGCTACTTTGATTGTCAGATGCAATAAAATCATTTTTAATTTGATTTGTCACAACATAATAGTCCATATAAATTCATCGAAATTGGACTCATCGTTATTTATAAAAAAATGAATACACATAACAAAAATTATTTCAATTGGTAAACACCAGATGATTTTCATTTTTTTTAAATTTTACCAACAAAGATAATGGTTCAAGATGAGTCATCTTGAAGCATGAGTTTACATCCCCCTATAATCTCTCTCCTATTTAATCAATTTCTTATAATCCCTACATTATTATGTCTCTCTATGTTCACACCCTAATCTCTTTTCTATTCTTTTTACCCAAGGGCCTAATGCTCAAATCCAATTATATAGATAAATAGAGTTTTTATATTTATTTTAATCAAACCATTCTTTCAAATTTTAAATAAATCTAGAGTTATTTTTTATATAAATTTTTAGTTTTATATAATATACTAAAGTGCATTGGGCTAGCCCGAGCTAGACCTAGGACCCATACAATCAAGTTGGGTTGGGCTTGGGCCTTAATTTCTGAATTTCCTCCAAACTCAAGCCCATTCCTAGCCCTAATGTACAAAGTTGGTATTGCCTTAGGTCTATTAAAGCCCGGCATAAATTAACTCTTTAAAAAATATATTTGTTTTTACACATATACTTCTCTTTACCCTTTTTATTTTTCCTAAAATCTATCTTTCAAATAAAACCATTTTTAAATTGGTAATTTTGTACATCCTCCTTAATAACTAAAATCTCTTTTACCAAAAAAAAAAAAATCTAAAATTTCTTTTCTTACTAATTACAACAAGTTATCTTTTCTATAATTTTCTCCTCCTTAAAATAACTTTAATTTTTCAATTTAATAAAAACTTCATTTACATATTTAAAAAAAAAACATTCTAAACTATATTACCCATGCGAATTCTCACGGGTTCACGACTAGTTAAAAGTCAGAGGCAAAAGCCTTGGATTAAGGTCACATCCGAAGAAAGAAAGAAGATGACAATCTGGTTTCTAATGCCCTTTAACAGCCCTTTAGCATTGCCAATTTACCACTCTATGCCTTGAATCAGCTAAAATTGTCCTAGTCGTCGAGTTATGCAATGAGTTGGGAAGATTGGCCAAGTCTAGTCATTTTTCAATCCTGCTTTAGCCTCCATGATTCTTGCCATGGTTTAAGCTCAAAACTTGAATCGACTCATGTACTCCTTCAGGTCAAACTCAAGTTCTCCTAACCGTGAGAAATACAAATCAACTCAATTTTCTAGTGTAACAGTATGACAGTAAAATAGTAAGAACACTTAAAAGATCTGGTAATTATTAGGGGTGAGCATGGTCCAGTTTGGATAGTCCGGTTTGGGCTTATAAAGCAAAGCCTTTAGGCCCAAACACAGCCCAACTTACTTCTATGCGTATAGGCCAGGACCTCCGACTGGCAAAGGCCCATAAACTCATTACATTAAACTAATATTTAAAATAAAATAAAAAACTCATTTAGGTATCTTGGACAGTATTGGGCGTGAATCTACAGGCGACAAGCTTTGGACCAGGCCAACAAGTACGGTCCAAACTTAATCCAGGGCTAAAACTTGGGCCCAGGATCAATTAGGCATTGGCTTGGGCCAGGCTTGAAAGTGTTGGCAACAGCAAGAAGGCCACAGTCACGGTGGCAGCAAAAGGGTGCTTATGGCAATAGGCCATGACACGCAAGTTCCAGGAACACGGATCTCTCCAGTGATCTGTCTAGGCCCGTCACACCCGTTGTTTGCCTGGTTGGAGGTACACTAGGCAGCCGACTGGAAACTCCAATCAATATTCTTGAATTCTTTTTCGACAGAATAATGAGGAGAGAGAATATTTTGGCTAGTGATGAGGTGATGAGTCCACCGGCGCCGGAGGAAGGAGACGGCAATGGGATTTTAAGGTTAGTCTTATATATCTTTTTTGTTACAGTTAATAGCTAGGCATTGTTGGATTAGGATTTAAGCCAATGGTGTATATATAATCTAATTAGGGTTGGAATGTAAAAGAATTAGGAAATATATATACTTCAGGCCGGGTTGGGCCAGAGTTCAGGTTAAAATAAACTGTTCCTGAGTCCAGCCTGAAGATTACTTTGGGTTTTAAATCTGGGTCCAAGATCGGCCCATCTAGAAGTTCAATATGCCCAATCCACCTTTTCCTTGGGTCGAACAAAACAGGCCGGACCAGCCTGACTCAATTGACAGCCTCACCTCTAGAGCCCAAAGGGTGTCTAGAGTTAAACCAAAGAAGCATAATTCATCAGGCTGCAAAATCCACCAAATCATGGCCCTATTATATAAGTCATAATAATATGGATAGGTAGGATAGATTTTTGCAACAGTGAAAATCCTATCTTCATTTGAAATTTAACCACTTTTATTTTATGCGAAAAAAAAATAGGAAGGTAAATTTGTTAATTATAAAACACCCATGCTATTGGATCAAGCAATTAAAATTTCGATCTATATGATTGACAAAATGACAAGAGTCTAGAGGTTACTTGGTTTTGTAAATGGTGCGATTATTTGTGATCATTAGAAAATTTTTGGAGCTTGGTTTTCACATGTTTTTTCCTTTAGGCCATCTCGGTCTGGTTGCTGTGAAAGGCTGGTTTTCTCATAATTCCAAGCAAAATTTTCTTGTGGAAATCATTTTCAGGCTATTTGGCCGCCCAGAACAAGAAATCTTCAATTTTTTAAAATTTCTCATTCACCCAACTAATTTTTTGTCAGCTACCATTTTATTTTCACACAGCTCTTACACGAAAATCCTCCCTTTCACATGAAAAGTGTAAAATATAGAATTTTCCTTTTCTTGCCAACCAAACAAAAATAAAAAATTACAGATTTTTTTTTTCTTGTGTAATTTTCTACTCAATACAAGGTAACCTGACAGGGCCTTAATCCTTAATAAGGGAGAATACAAGCTCCAAGGCTCTGCCTGGTTGCTAGTTAAGTAATGGAAAGTAAACTAAAACAGTACAGATCTTCAAAAATCCAAATGGAGCAGTCGTTTGGTTGAAATAGGAAAGTGCTCATTGGAATATTAGCTTTCCATTAGGGCTCAGTCTGGTTGCCATGAACAGATTTTCTCACGAATTTTTTTTTTTATTATCAAAAAGTCAGTTTTAAGCTGTCTGATTGTCATGACAAGTTGGTTTTTTTTTCATGTTTTTCTTATGATTCTCTTCTTTTATACACAATTCATGGCAACCAGACCGAGCCTTTTGGTTTTCCTAATTCATTAATTTCCTTTGTGAAAATCCAATCAAACTGGTCAGAATTTAGAACAAAATACGTTGTACATCTTGAAAATAAACAATATTTCTTTTTGTAGTTTTACCGTATTCTAAATCAACCAAAACAATTGTTGGAAAATACAGTTTCACTTTACTTTACTTTGCTTTACTCATTTTCATACAGTTAATCTACTAACAACCAAGTAGTTCTACGTAACTGTGTCTAGACTGCAAAAGTATCAAACTGCAAAAGATTATCAAACAAGGGCATTCCTATGCAAAAAGAAGAGAGAGAGAGAGAAATAATTTTTTTTTTATTAGGTTGCCTTTTTTTCCACGAACACGTATTGTGAATTAGTCTTGTGGCATGTCACTATATCATTTTTCATGATAATATTTTCTTTGGGCAAGAAAGCAGGCCAATGCTTAGTTGTTAACCAACTTAGCAAGATGGCATAATCCTGAACTTCCGTTACGAAGTGGCACAATATATACACCTCCTCTAGGCAAATATGATATAAATAAGTTTTGTAGCCATCTTTATACCCTCAACAAACGCATATTTCACCAAATTAGCTAGCGGGCATCTACCAAACATGATATTGAACTCAGGTGGATTTTCATAATAATATCAAACATGGATTTTAATCTAGACTTCGGGAGATAAAAAGAAGAAGAAGAAAAAAGAGTAAGTAATGGTGTTTTATTCACGTTGACTCGTGTTTGGGTGAACTGTGTAATCAAAGTGGGTTCAGTCAATGCCTCACTCAAGAGGATTTTTACAAGTCACCAATTGGAGAAAAGACAAACAAATATTTCTATTTATATGAAAATTTGACAACACAAATACAAGTATCTTACCCAATTTGAAAAAAAGCCACACCCTTTATTTGAAATATCCTCCATAGTGATGAGTAATCATCCAATGACAAAATAAAGGAATGAATTAGATTTAATCTTTAAGGTCAAGTTACAAACTAATTTATGCTACTTTTATTCTTAAGAAAAGTCAAATTTGATGACTATGTTGGGATCCTTTTTTATTTTATCTCTCATCTATTTATATCATACTAGTTAGTTATATAATCTTTTTTATCTCCATATTGTAGGCATTTTATTCCTCTTTTCCTTGCTTATCCAACCAACTAATATCTCCGTTCCTCATCATGGTTCCAAATGTCAAACATGGAGGCGCATCGTTCCTCTATAGGCAATGATCTACATTCATTTGTGAGGTACCTTGTGTACCTTCTAGCAACAACCTATGTCTGTTACATGCTAACGACTAATCACATATCATCTAGCAGAATCAGCTTCTTTTGTATTATCATTGGAGGTAGGTTTCATATCTTAAATTTTTTTTTTTTGTAATACAGAATTGAGTGCCCATTATTGGGATTTAGAATCATCTCCAGTCTGAATGGACAAGTACCACACCATTACCAATAAGTGCATGACATGTGGTCTGAGAAAGGGTGTTTAAGTCAATACACATGGGTCAACGGAGGGCATTACTGTAAATACACAATAAATAAGTATCTGTGTATTTATTAATACACCTTTTGTCAGACATTGTGTCACATTGTGAGAAGAGACTGGAGTGGTACATGTCCATTCAGACTGGAGATGATTTGAACTCAGTGAAAACATTTTTCATTTTTTGGGAGAGTGTGTAAAACACTTTTGATGCTGATATGACCTCCCGTTGACTTAGGTGTTTATGTACACCTAACGTAGAAAAGCCTTGCAGGACGAAAGGTGGACATAATCAATATGGGAAACCGCATTTTCTATATAACAGTCAAAGTTGATGATGGTCACCAAATGACACTGCCACAAAACTCATTGAGTTCTAATACGTGGAATCTACCTTCCCTCTTAAATGCCTAGGTGTTGCCTAACGGGTGTTGTGGTCCATCCACGATCTTGTCGCCCTCCATTAGATCGCCAATCAGGACTTGTTCTTTTTTCTTTCAAGACCGAAAAAAAGCCCTACCATACTTTTCCATTCTAGCTGCTCACCAAACCAAGTCCTAAATCATGGGAGTAAACCGTGTTTAAAGCATTCACCTTCTCATCACCAATAAATTACTAATGGATTCCAAAAATTCACCATCGATTAATTAACAAGATGTGGCAAATCAACTGGGTCAAGTCTTTGGGCATGTTTTCTATTATTCACCGAGAGCAAATCCCCTACAACAAGCTTAAATAACATTAAATAGAAATTGCCCTCAAAGAACGATAGGTGGTTAAAAGTGGACCCACTCTTAGTCACATGTTTTTCTTTGACTGTAGTTTCTATTTAATGTATTTTAAGCTTGTTTAAGAGGATTAGGTCTTTTGTAGTTGTGATATAGAACGGACAATAGGAATAGAAACTTTTCTTGAATACGAAGTCAACATGCAACTAGTCGAAATCATGGGTGCTAGTAATAGAATTGTGTGAAATTTGGTGAACTGAAGGAAATTGTCACAAGGATCCAAAGTCATCACTTTGCCATGGACACCCTTCAGTTTTCAAACAAATTCTTTCGTTAAAACCTTCAAATAAGCATTTTTTTATTTATTCATAGTAACTTTTTTTCTTCAATACAACGTTTAATTTAAAAGTCCGAATAATATTTTGTTTGTTCTGAAATGTCTCTTAGAGACTGTAAGATTTGATTTTATCATTATCTCAATTTTATTATTTTTTGTAAAATTTTTAAAATTAACATAATTTTGTGTCTAACACGAATTAGGGTTCATTTATCTATTTTGGAGCTCTTAGGGCAATTCACCTTTTGACATTAATACAATTTTCCAAATAGTTTTTTTCTAGTAGATTCTTAAACCCTTAGTAAATTCAAGGATTATCATCTTAAAACAGACGTATTCTATTTTCTTTGGCTTTCCACCTACATCAAGCCGAGTCGAGATACATAGTCAATGGCCACCCTGATATATTGTCACCACGTGGTAAGATAAGACAATTGAGTAGTTTTCTGTATCGTCAATTCGTCATGATTTAGAAGTTAAGTAATCTTGAAAGTCTAGACGCCCACTTAACGGTTCACTTCATTGACAAGCAAGAGAAGTTGATTCAAGAAACAAACCAAACCCATTCAATTATACCTTTTCACGCATAGAACATCATTCCCATTTTCATTTTCCGGCTATGGCTGTATCTGCTTACCGTTTCAAAGTCTACGGAAGAAAACTGAGTCTCAACTGACAAAAATAAAGAAATAAGTAGTTCCCCGCTCCTCAGAAGGGGAATACACAAAGCAGTTGGGGTCTATCATCCTTGGTGGACTTCACCTCTGGACTGCATATGCTTCCAATGACATTCAAATCTGGGTTGAATGTATGTAGGTTTATCTTCAATATTGAAAATGTAAACTGTTTTCCAAGATTAGTACTCCATTGTTCACATACTCGTTCCACCATACAAGACCTACTACAACCCCACATTCCTTTTGGTACCCTCAACTGATTCTTACATTAGCCACCCCTTCAGAATGGGCACAAGACGATAAGAGTTGCACTGGTACCATGATTCTGATCAGTCCACCAAGATGCAAGATGACACAGTTTTGGTCCATGGCAATGAAGATGGATCAAGCGCGGAATTTCTAGCATGTAATGCAATATGAAATCGGTACATGTTAGTGCCTACTAAATAATGTAGTTCGAAGATAAATTATATATATTAAATGAGCAATTGACCCAATAAACAATCCTTATAGAACACCAACTAACCCCAACTCACAATAAACTAATAAAGATTAAGAAAGCTTGTTGAAGAAGCAAAGATTGTGAGAGATAAATGATCTAGCCTACCAGCACCAAATTCTCAAACTGTTCTCTTAACGTTTTCAAGTTTTAAACCATGGCTCTCTGCAACTCAAGCAATTCGCGTCTCCAATCACCAAAGCCTCTTTTTCCTCTCTTTCAGATTTTCATCTTTTCCTTACTACTGATGCTAATCCCTTCTGCAACCCCGTTATCCTTCAACCTTTCAAGTTTTGGCGAAAATACAATCACGCGTGTGGGCGATGCAGAATTCTCGACTGATGCAAACAAAACGAGAGAAATCATTGAACTCACCGTTAACAGACTTGACAGGAATCTTACTGATAGCGTTGGTCGAGCCATATATAAGCAGCGGGTGCACCTTTGGGACAAGGCCACAGGAATTCTCACCGACTTCACCACCCATTTCTCCTTTCTCATTAATTCACGAAATTTGACCCCCTATGGCGAAGGTCTTGCGTTCTTCCTTGCCGGCAACGGTTCGAACATCCCTCCTAGTTCAACGGGTGGCTATCTTGGTCTTGTTAACAGCGACCCTGCATTCAACGTAACAGAGAACCCAATTGTTGCTGTGGAGTTTGATAGTAATAATAACACTTGGGACCCAAGAGGCGATCACGTAGGTATCAACATCAATTCAATTGTATCTGCAAAAAATGTAACATGGAATAGTAGTATTAAAGATGGGAGAACAGCTAATGTTTGGGTGAGTTATAATTCTAGCACCCAAAATCTGAGTGTTTTCTTGACATATGCTAATAATCCAGTATTTAGTGGGAAATCAAGCCTTTATAATATAGTTAATCTGAGGGAGCATTTACCGGAATGGGTTGATGTTGGGTTTTCAGCTGCCACCGGACAATCGTCAGTCGAGCTACATCAAATTATTTCATGGGAATTCAATTCAAGTTTGGAGATAGATAATTCAAGTAGAACAAATAAGATAGGATTGGTGGTGGGATTGGTTGTTGGTGGAGCCGCCTTAATTGGTGGCTTGGGTTTGGTTTGGTTCATCTTTTGGAAGAGGAAGGGTGAGGAGGAATATGAGGATGATGAGGTCTTTGACGTGTCCATGGATGATGAGTTTGAAAAGGGAACCGGGCCTAAGAGGTTCTTGTATGGTGAATTGGTTCGTGCAACCAATAATTTTGTAGAGGACCGTAAGCTTGGGGAGGGAGGATTTGGAGGGGTTTATAGTGGTTTCTTGAGTGATCTAAATTTGAATGTGGCAGTCAAGAGGGTCTCTAGAGGGTCTAAACAGGGGATAAAGGAGTATATGTCCGAAGTGAAGATCATTAGTCGATTGCGACACAGGAACTTGGTGCAACTAGTGGGTTGGTGCCACGAACGACGAGAGCTCCTTCTTGTTTATGAGTTCATGCCCAATGGAAGCCTTGATTTCCATCTCTTTAAAGAGAAAAGCTTGTTGTCTTGGGAGGTAAGGTACAAGATAGCTCTTGGCTTGGCCTCTGCTTTGCTTTATTTGCATGAAGAGTGGGAACAATGCATTGTGCATAGAGATATTAAATCCAGCAATATAATGTTGGATTCAAATTTCAATGCTAAACTTGGGGATTTCGGCCTTGCAAGGCTTGTAGACCACGGGCAAGGGTCACAAACTACAGTTTTGGCTGGTACCATGGGATACATGGCACCTGAATGTGTTACTACTGGGAAGGCAAGCAAGGAGTCCGATGTCTATAGCTTTGGAGTTGTTGCTTTGGAAATTGCTTGTGGGAGAAGGCCTGTTGAACCAAAAGCCGAACCAAGTGAGGTAAGGTTGGTTGAGTGGGTGTGGGAACTCTACGGAAGAGGAAAGCTTCTTGAAGCAGCTGATGCAAGACTTAGTATGGATTTTGATGAGCAACAGATAGAGTGTTTGATGGTTGTTGGGCTTTGGTGTGCTCACCCAGATTACAATCTTCGTCCCTCTATAAGGCAAGCAATGCATGTTCTTAGCTTTGAAGCTCCACTCCCCATTCTTCCATCCAAGATGCCTGTGCCCATGTACTACGCGCCCCCTATGCATATGTGTAAATTTTCTTATGCATCATCATCTGGCTTAACAAATACAGAGAGAGATCAAAGTAGATGTTCTTGTCCTAGCTGCAGCATCGATTCCTCGGGGGTGACTGGAGTTTCATCAGGTTCTTCTCCTTCCAAATCCCTTTTAAATTCACACAAAATTGATATGTAGTATCAGTTTGCATCCATTGGACTTCTATGTTGTAATACCTGAAGATGTCTCGATTTTTTGTTTAATACATAAACTTGTAATTTATGGATTCTTGGCAAATATATGGTGTTTTCTTGCATTATCTCTACTACATTTTAAGGGTGCACAGAGGTGACAGGCTAGCCGCGGATGTGCTTTGAGCCTGGCTAGTCCACTTGATAAGGAACTGCCTCCGGACCTATTCACTCTGGGCTGGAAATGGGCCTTTTTGCTAGTAGCCTTGTTGAAATCACAAACTTAGTTGCAACCCAAATTAAATGGTTAGCGAATATTGTGCTAATTTTGGCTTGACATTGTGACAGGACTGTAAATAGGGTTGGGCGAGCCCAAGGTTGGCCCAACAGGACCCTGGGTCCAACTTTAAGCTCAATCTTAAATGTGGGCCGTGATTGGCCAGCGCTTAAGGTTCAAGACTTCTTCTATAACAATATGTAGATTTTTATTATATTTTATTATTTACTATATAAATTAGTGGCCTTGGGTCTGACCGAGGCCCATAGTTTCAAGATGGGCTGTGGTTGAGCCTTAAAATGTTTGTTTTTATTGGGCCCGGCTTGGCCCGAGCACATAACATAGAATGTCAGGTCATGTTTGGGCCTACTAAGGCCCGGCCTGGGACTGACCCGGACCTCACCATGCACGGCCCTAGTTAGCAACTAATTCCCTAGTTATTTTTTTTATTTGGAAACATGATTCCAACAAACGTGGGCATTGATAAAAGTGATTAGGCTATCTCATATTTCTGCCAAAAGGAAGGATTAAAGGTGTAGGGAAAAAGGACTCCCACAGTCAGTGCTGAAAGGGGCGTTCAAACAAAACAAAAAATGTTTTATAGGTGGGTCAACCAGATCACTTTGCTAAGATTGACTACATCTAATATCACCACATGGTGGGATTATGTTGCGGTCGGTCTATCAGACAAGGGACCCTTCCCCTGAAGATTGGTCACCTGGTCAGTTCCCTTGTCCACATCTGTCTCGCATTGCATCATGCATTGGACTTTTCCTTTGTAAATCCACTGCTCAAATATTCAAATTTATTAATCAAACAGTGCTAAAATAGAATCTGTCAAGTGGAAAAAGGCTATTGGGCCAATAGTTATGATAAGAGGAGAGGGTGACACGGACAATACATGGAGCCCGTTTCCGTATAGTTGATGATGATGACTATGATCACAAACAAGATACGGCCACAAACTCTTTAAATAGTTATTAAACCTGGACCGGACCGGCTGGTCGGACCAGTAACCCGGTGACCTGGCACTTCAGCTGGTCTAGATTGCTAATTTGATCATTTTTACAAGTGATCCGGTCAAACCCATTGAAACCTAACTGGTTTTTTTGTCGAACTGTCCAACCTGGCCGATCTGACCATCAAAACCCGGAGACCCATGTTCCACCAAGAGTTGAACTCAGGTTACAAAATTCAAATTCAAATGTCATTACTACTAGACCATGAATCTATCTTTTGCTTTGTACTTATCATTAAATATAATTATTTAAACAAAACCTTCATTTTTGTCATGCATATTTATGTATTCTATTTTGTTTATTTACATTATATTTTTAAGAATATGTGATATAAAATTGTTATATAATTTTTTCCAACTTATATTCTTACTTATTTAATTGTTTTATTTTTATAAAATAATTTTTTTAATTGACCCTACGGTTTAACCAGTGAACTACTGACCCGGTGACCCATGTTCTTGAAGAGGTCAATGTCCGGTCTGGGTTTAATAACTAGTTTCATTTTAGATTTCAATACATGAGGTGCACCGTGCACGTTGACTCTTAATTGCCTAGTTCTTTCCATCCAGTTGTTTTGGTTCATCAAGAACTTGTTCACCGTTAGGTAAGGCCAAATCATCTTTGTAACACCAGTCGTTTGTTTTTTAGCGTAGCGCTACAAGTAAGGATGCAAATATTCGATTATTATCCATATTCGGTTCATATTTGTGTTTGTTTAAAGCAAATATGAACCTATATGTATTTGATCCATTTAAATATCCGTTCGGCCGATTATAAATTAACCGAATACATATATATATATATATATATATATATATGGAATAATTGAATTATTATTGATATTTTATTGTGAAAAAAAATAGATTTCTTTTTTCTTCTTCATTGTGGATTTAAGGTAAATCTGGATTTTATTATTTGGGATTGCAACTGTGTTTAAAATCTACTTGTACCTAGGGATGCAAATAAACCGGATATGATCCGGCTACTAGAATATCTATATTTGGTTCATTTATAATTGGATCTTTTAATTTAAACGAACAGTTATTTAATCGAATCAGATACATATAGGTTCATATTTGTATCCGTTAAGTTAGTAGAATATCAGATACGATTATGGATATTTCTAATTATACAAATTCATTAAGTTAGATCAATATATTTGTATTCATTAGGTTAGGATTAATGTTAAAAGTAATATAACATTACCTACAATAGTATTTATAAAGTAAAATAACCTATAATATTATAATATAATTATTAATTTAAATTAGTCATTATATATATTGAATGTTGGAGAAATGGCCATGTGTAAGATCCCACATCACCATACGAGAGAAGGATCTTGTGCTTATATGTAAATACGACCCTTACTTGCATGACGTGTTTTTGGGAAAGGACAAAGGGGCTAACCCATTTGGAAAGACCAAGGGGCTAGCCTAAAGAATAAATTTGGGACGAGAGTTGAACTAAAATCGAACAATATCATGCAAGTGAACCCAGGGCATTACACCATGTCTTCAAGAATATCGACTACATAGGAATTATCATTAATCTTCTTAAGTATCTAATAAGGACCATACTTTTTATTTTTCAGCTTGTTGTTTGTTCTTGATGAATAACATTATTTTATGAAATGAAACATTACCATATCACCCTCTTGAAAAACTTTTAATCTCATGTGTTTGTCAGCATCTTCTTTATAGTTGGCATTAGATTTTTCAAGTTGTTTCTTAACATCTTCAAACACTGCTTGTATTCTTTTAGCTATATTTTATGCTCCTATACTCATACCTGGAAGATTTTACCAACTTTCATTGCTCATAGGAGTAAGTATAATTTTTCTATCATCTATATGGAAAATAAATGTATTATCTTTTCTCCTATGAGTAGAAACAACATCATGTTACCAAGGCCTACCAAGCAACATATGCACCCCCATATCCACTACATCATATAACACTTCATCTTTATAAAATTTAACAATAGAAAATCAAACTCAACATTGTTCAATGACTTCAATTTTGTCAACCTTCTTGATCCAACCAATATTGTAGGGTGTAGGGTGTTTCTCTATTTTCAGTCATAATTTTTCAACCATGGTCTTGGATACAATATTTTTGCTACTGTCACCATCTATGATTAAATCAAAGACACGATTACTAACTACACACTTGGTTCGAAAAATATTATGACGTTATGACTTTGGCTCTTCCTCCTGAGTGTTTATTAATAATCTCTTTATAATAAGGGTCACTCCATCATCTTCGTAAGTCCATTCATTCTCTTCCTAATCATTCCCAAAATCCATCATCCCCTTGCCATTTTGAATTCATCATTTGGCTCTTCATTGTATACTACAAACTTAGACATTTGATGCTAGGGGCATTGATTGGATTTATGCCTATATTGACCACATCGGTAACACTTGATTGGCATAGGTGGAGCATATGGATTTTTAAAAGAATCTTAATTACCAATGAAAATATTTGATTTTAGTATCCCACTAACTTGCTCTCAGCTCATATTTATAGATGGATGGACCATTTCTTTGTAAGAATTTCCTCCATAACTTGATGATGAATCTTGTGATATTTTAGTTGCAATGGTTTTACCTATTTGTGAATCTCTATTAGAAGAATGATTTAGTATAGATCATCCATTATTGCAATCTTATCAGGTTTATTAAGAGTCAAAACCAGTTACATAGCAATCCAATCCTAAATTGTTTGATGTAACCCACCATTAAATCTTGCCACTTGCTATGATTCAGTTTTCATCAAATCATTGTGTGCAAACAAACGAAAAAATTCTACGGCATAATCCTTCACTATCCAAAATCCTTGTTGACAATTTTAGTACTGTTGAAATAAAATTTGTTCATAATTAGGTGGTAGGAATCTTGCCTTCATCAATTGCTTCTTTTTTCTCCATGTGTGTACTGATGTTTTTTATTGTTGGGTACTTATGAGTTGAAGTTGATCCCATCATGTAGAAGCTCCTCCCTTTAATTTATATGCTAATTTTACCTTTTTTTTTCTAGGATTTTCATATATTCAAAAACTCTTTCAACTTCATAAACCCAATCAAGAAAATCTGTAATGTGTAATTGACCATTGAAGAAAGATAAATTGACCTTGAGCTTGTAACTCAGTTTAGTCAGCCACCACCATGTTCCAAAAAAATATCATCCACTTCCTCATCATTGAAATCATCTTCCCTTATGGTTGTAGTTTACCGATTAATTACGGGTTATGTCTCACAGGTTGGCCGTCTAAGAGGTTCCTCTCTTTGTGCAAGTTGTTCATGGTTGTAAATCTTATTACGCATAAGAGTCTCTGTCACATGAGTAATAACAACTTGCATCACTTGTTGTTTTTCCCATTGGAAGCCCTCAAACGTCGTCATTATCACTGTAGAATTCTTGGAATACCACCTGAGAGATTGTTGTTATTTGAAGACATTGCTCCATTCCAAATTATTTTCAAACACGGTTAAACCTAAGCTCTGATACAACTTGGCATAGCAACATAAATAGGTTTCAAACACCGTTAAAGACTTAAATAATAAAACCTAGATTTATCTTGAATCCACAATGAAAAAGGAAGAAATTCTTTTTTTAATTACAATAAAATATCAATAATATTTTGTTACACACGTTAAGAGAACTTTAAATAACAAGCTACTTCCTAGTTAAAAAAACTTAAAATACTTAAAAAACCTATATTTAATAAAATAAAATAAAACTACTCTAATGAAATAAGGACGATAAAATAAATAATTAGATTAGATAATAGAAAGGGAGTTGAGTTGAAGTAGGAAACATGAAACCTTTTCCTCAACGCCTCTTCTCTTTAACAATTTCTCTGTATCCTTCTTTTAAGAAAACCTCTTCAACACGTCCTACATTAGCTTCTAAGCTGGAGAAAAGTCTTTCTATTTTTTTCCACTACACGTCTATATATAAAAGTCCTAAATCATGGAAAGAAACCGAGTCTAAAGTATAGTTCTCAGATTAATCTTTGTTGAAGATGGAGACTAATAAGTAATTGGAAGCATTGTTGACTAGGGAGTACTACTTGTATGGTCTCAACATAGATACACCCCCAAAGCATGGGTCAAGCTCTGTAGGTGATTAGTTTTTGGAGAGAATGAAAAGCAACCTTTGTGAAGCAACTTCTCATCTTTCTTTTGAACATAGTAGAATTGGTGTGAATCTATGGGCATAGACAATCTTGCCAAATCACATAAATCATTGTATCATGTTTGTTTGATTGCATCTTGTTATTTGTGTCTTTCCTTCTTAACAACATTTTCATCAATAAACCATGAATTAGTTCTTGATTAACAGTGAAATAAAGGACCTCTTATTGTCTTTATCATGAATATGATTAATGAACTATCAAATCAACATATTGCATAGACCAAGTCATGAATATATATAAAAAATAAGCAACGAGATAATCCTTTGATCCGAGAGCAACGTTCACCCCCTCACAGCGGGGTGTGGGCCCCACACAAAAAGTGCATGGGGCCCAAATAGTGCTCCCCGTGTATAGGATTTTCCCCTAAGAATTAACCTTGTTAGCATGCATAGACCAAGTCGGTTTTCACCTATCCACGTTGAGGTGGGA
>JAOXJP010000012.1:4931661-4948744 GCA_025762735.1 Platanus orientalis | reverse complement strand
GTCTTACATTGTTTTAAGATAATAAGAATGTAAGATGAATGGTTTACGAACTAAGAATAAGAAAAGTGATATAAAGCATTAAACATATGGTTTAAAAAGGGGATTTTTATTGAAATATATTATTGTTTAGTACTGAATTGATTACTAAAAATTTCTTAGAATGAGTCAAGCATCTTGGATTTATATTGTTTTGAAAACATTCTTTTTATTAATACTACTATTGTATAGATTATCATTATCTTTTTATTGATTTTAGTTTTGAAATTGTTTTACTGTTGTAATAGAAATATTTTGAAACTGTATTTATACTGTTAAGAGGGAGTAAAGCATAAGGAATTGATAAAAATAAAGAAAAGATTGATTTGTTTAAAAACAAAAAAATCATGAACTGATTATTGTGAAGACTAAACAAAACAAAAAAAAAACCTATTTTCTTAAAAAGAGTATATAAAAAGGTCACATGACTATCAAAGGTTAAATTTATGGGATCCTCTCACTGGGTTTAAATAGATGCAAAATGTATTATTGATCCTTTCGTCCACTATGGGTTAGATAAGTGGTTGCCTACATTTGGGGTAGTACAAATGACAAAATACTGAACTGAATTGAACATACATTTAGGATGATACAAATAACAGATTATTGAATTGAACTAAGCCTGCATTTGAGGCGGTTAAAATGACAGATTACTGAACTGAACTATTTTGGGCCTTAATAGTAAAAGACTGAACTGAACTGGATTGTTACTATACTATATTGAAACTGCATAGATAGTTATATTCTATTATTTTTATAGAAATGAATGAGATTAGTCTGGACTATTATAAAATTTTAAGGAACCATTTAATAATGTTTAAATAAATATTATAGAACGATATTAACTGATATAGAACTATTTTTTTAATTATTTTGAAACTAACAAGGAGTTTTGTTGGAATTTGACTAGAAATGTATAGAGAAATATTGTCTTGAAATTGTTTAAAAGTATTGTCCATATTTTATTGCTTCGATTATTTTCATATAGAAATATTTGTGCTTGACTTGATCCAAGTTTTCTACTGTTTAGTTTATTTTTTTTACTTCCTAAGTTTGTCTAGCTTACCCAATTTGACACCACCACAAATAAGGAAGGAAAAGAGTAGGTATTGGATGGTTACAACTAACTTGGGAGATCTTTTGGATTGATGAATTCATAGATATGTTATTAGCATTCTATAGTTATATTCGAGATTAATGGACTTGTTATAAGTTTAGGTATATGGTTTCTAAATTCATTTATTTTACAACTTTAGTTATGGTTTAGATTAGAGATATAAAACATAAAAAAAATGATGGATGAGAAAGTTATTTCTAGGTTATTAATTAATGGATGGATGTTTATACAAGATTCTTATTCCGCTATGATAGTATGGTAAAGTGATGAAAAAGTTAGAGGTTTCGCTGCAATTAAATTGAATGGTTTACAAAAGGTTTAATATTTCGTTGCATATGAATGAGATCAAATAGAGAAAGAAAAAAAGAAAGAGTATTGCATTTAGCAGGTGTTTGACACTTGTTGCGGTGTCCCTTCAAAAAGGTAAAGCCAAATGGTTTAGTTTTCGGGGCGTGACACTAACTAATCAAAATTGTCAAAAATGACTAGGAACAACCAAAGGCAAAAGAATCCCTAACTATGATGCCTTGGTGATTGTTTATGAATTAGACCAAGCCACAGGAGATGGTGCAGAAACTGTCAAAGAAACAAACAAAAATGTGGTTGTAAATATTAACATTAATGTTGGATTAAATTCATTGAACAAGGACACAGAGGGTGAGAATGCTGATGTTGTTGCTAAGTCAACACAAGAGACTATATCTGTTCATTCTGTGGGAAAATGTCTGAAAGAGAAAGGAGCATGGGATTCCTTATCCGAGACTATGTTGAAATAGCTTCACAACTTGGTGTGTTGGCTCAAGCTTTAAAGCAAGTCAACCCTTCAACCGATAGAGCATAACTATTTCAAGTAGTGAAGGAAGTTATTGGGAATGACTCTGACCTACTCTTAAGAAGGTTCAATTATGTTGCAGAGAATGATACGAGGGCGAAGATTTTCATCGGCATCGAGTCCCGTATGCGCAAGGAGTGGTTATTGATGAAGTTGAGCAGTCAATAGCACTTGATCTTCTACTGGCCTTTGACTTTATTATTATATTAAAACCTTATTTGAATATGGATGATTACTTACATATAGTTTTATAGATGAGTGGATGATAGAACTTTCATTTGAATATGGATGATTACTTAGATATAGTTTTATGAATGGGTGGATGATAGAACTTTCATTTGAATATTGATGATTACTTTGATATAGTTTTATAGATGGATGTTAGAACCTTCATTTAAATATTGATGATTACTTAGATATAGTTCTATACATGGATGTTGGAACCTTTATATTGACGATTACTTTGACATAGTTATATAAATGTAACATTCATTTGAATATTGAGTATTATGTACTTTGTTATAATTCTATAGATGGATTTTTTTTGTTGTTAAAAATTAATTTAAAAAAGAAGGGTGTAGTAGAAGTTTATTCTTTATATAATAAGTTTAGTGTCTTAATTCATACTTAAAGTGTTAGTAGTTATACACATTGTTTAAATATTGAATGGATGTTCAAGATGTTGGTAAAGCTCCTCGTGTTTCAAAGTATCTAAAATTCTTGGTACAAGCTGATCCTTTATCTCTCATCTTGGTGTTTCATGAATTGTTGTACTGGTGTATGGTACAAGCTTCTATAACTATCCATGTCTTTGTGTTGTTCCCCTAAAATAGGTATTCTTAATTGTCACCAATGCATTTTATTGTGGGTTTCGATGGGAAAAGACAAGAACCAGAGAGTAATGTGCTTCTTGCATCTATTGAAAACATGCAATATGTAGTGAATGTGGATGTTCTACACACAATAGTTGCAATTACTATCTGTAATTCCACACACTGTATTAAGCATGTGATATGCAGAATACAATTCCCGTACTTGTCTTGTGTGTGAGTGTAGGTTTGTTCTACTTTTGGACCTGTTGAAAAGGTCACCATGTTTGAGAAGAATGGAGGATATCAAACCTTAATTCAGTACCCAGGTAATCATCAAACACTAAACTCATAAAATGCTTATGTATTATATTGTGCTTCTTTCAGTTAATCAGTTAACCTGTGATGACATATTTAATCAGTTAATATAGGGAGGAGTTTCCTCAAATGAACTCTATAAGACAGTTTGCAAGTAGGTATTTTTGTTGTCCTCCTTGTGTAGAACTCATAACTGATTAAACATTTGAAATATCATCTTTCTTCAAATTGGTTGGGTTCATCGGAGTTCATCTTGGTTGGACAGTGGTCCCTGAAGAACTGTTATTCAGGTTGGTAATTTTTTTTTAGCTAAGAAAAGGTATTGGTCATTTTTAAAGAGTTTAATTCTAACTTCTATAAATTATGCTACAGTTGGAGGAAGAAAGCATGCTCTTCAGCAAAGAAGATGTTATCATTAACAATGTCGTTTCAGCTTCATCAAAGAAAACATATACATGCCCTTGAGAAAACTAGTATCCGGATTCTAATTAATATTGGAAACCAATTGAAGACAAGTACCACTTTTCATTCAAGATCATCTATTTTGATTATCATGATCCACAAAAATGTGGTTTTGTATCTCCAATTTGGATTTTAGAAGAGTTTTAGGACACTAGGAAGGTTGTTTTTATAGAAAGAAAAAATAGTAGTTTTTGTTTGAACAAATGATGTTGCCAACTCATATTATCTTTGAATTTGAAGTGGGATTTTGATGATTTATTGAAAGTGGTCTTTTTTTTTTTTTTTTTAATATAGTACCCAATAGATCGTCAAGATGGTTATTATTATATTCTTCCTTTTTGCAAACATTAGGTTGTTGTTTATGCTATAGTGGAAATGCTTGAGAAGAAAATAAAGAGGGTGTTTTACCTTAGTCCATAGACTGATAATTTTATCATATATTTTCCTAGTGCAACCAATTAGCTAAAAATAGATTTCTCAATGTTTTCCCTCAATTTTTCCTAGTACAACCAATCAACATTACAATATATGAGAAAATAATTCTTTTCTTTTCTTTTAATTTCTCATCCCATCCTAATAAGATTGCAACCAATCGCAACCTAAGAAACTAATTTCCAATGCCCATCTTGTTGAAGAACATAGTAAAAAAGACAATAAAACCAAAGAAAAGTTTACACCTAAGAAAAATTAAAAGAACAATAAGAAACCAATGAAAGGGGAATATTTTGTCTACAGAAAACCGAGTCACCATGCAATTGTTTGCAGGCACCAACAGAAGAAGAATGGAAATTCTGTTAAGGCCCAAGTTAACATGGCTTAGGCAAATGAGATTGTTGCAGTAATTTCTCAAAACGGAACCTTGCTGCAAACAACAAGAAATGAATCATAGACACGAGGGTCACATGGCACATATGTAGGGACAGAAACATGTTTTCCTCCTATGAGCAAGTAGGGGATGAAGAGCAGGTTTACATGAGCAATGCTCAAATCTCTTACGTGGTTGGAAAGAGAATAATCAACCTGAAACTGACTTCTGAGAAGACACTAGTTTTGACTGAAGTTCTTCATGTTTCAGATATTATGAAGAATTTCATTGTTGGGACTCTTTTGAATTGGGTTGGGGTTAAACTTGTATTTGAATTTGATAAGCTTATTTTAACTAGGAATGGGATATTTGTGGACAATGGATATTGTAATGAGGGTTTCTTTGTGCACTTAATGTTTCTAAGAATGAAATTGCATCTTTTTTGCTTATGTTGTTGAGTCTCTTGATGTTTGGCACATAAGATTAGGTCACTAATTTTTGCATACTTGAAAAGGATGAAAAACTTTAGCTTTAGGCCTGAAACAACAAACTTAGGTTTTTTTTTTTTTTTTGTAATAATTAATGATGATTTATTAGAAAAAAACTAGAAGTACAACATCAAGGGGAGGAGACCCTAACAACAATACTCCAGTCTACTAGCTTCATAGGTCGACAAAGAATCAACCCCCCTATTAGCCTAAAGATCAACCAAATCATTCTGGCTTCTATCAACGTGATACAAAGAGACAAAGATCAACTAAATTAAGTCCCTAATCTCAAGGATAATAGAGTCAAGAGACCAAACCCCAACACCCTTACTTAGCCCCCAACTGATAACCACTACAAAATCACCTTTGACGATGCATTCCTTGATCTCCATTTTATTCAGATCTTGCAATCCCATTAGGTCACACTCTCCCAAAGGACCCCAAATAGCTTGAATAATATTACTATAGTGATCTCGCAACACATTTCCAAAACCTACCTAACCAGGATTACCTTTGGAGGCTCCATCAAAATTAAGCTTGAAAAATCCAAAAGGAAGGGGAGTCCATGACCGACTTTCTTTTCTCATCTTAGGATTAGACCACGACAAATAAGAGACCCAATCATGAGATAAAGGCAATTAAAAAAAAAATCTTTAAACTCCTTGCGTATAGAGAGCCGACCTCCCACTTCTTTAAGGATTGAGTCAATTACTTCCGAATTAGGTCTGAAACTATCTTCAAATAGTCTCAAGTTCCTTTCCTTACATATGCCTCATTTACCTGCTAAAGCAAACACTCCTAGAAAACCTTCATATGGTTATCTTGGCCTCCACCATGCCATTGCCAAACAAAGTCTTTAATCTCATTTGGCCAAACACAAGCTTTTCCTACTGAATTTAAAAAATAATTCCATATTATCACAACATATTTACAACGGAGGAAAATATGCTTTGCGGATTTTGATTCAGCCTTGCAAAGAATACACCACTAGGAAGAGAGCCATGTAAAATCTCATTCTTTGGAGCATATCCATGGTATTGATTCGGTTAAGCACAATAGACCATAAAAAAAACATTAACCCTAGGAGGGGTCATAGGCTTGCAAATCTTCTTAGCAGGAAAGTTCAAATCAAAATTATGAGAAGGAATCACAAAAGAGAAAGGCAAAAGCAATAGTAGCCAATAGTCTATATCAATGAGGGAATTGTCTACAGTATGAAATCTCTCTACAATTCAAACGAACCTATCACAGCCACAAACATGGACGTGATTTGACACCCTCAAGGTTTAAATTTCAAACTTCAGTGAAATCACACGCACATTTGTGGCTGTGATATGACCATGTTTGAACAGTAAAGGAATTTCAAACTGTAGACGATTTTTTCTCGGTTTGGTCATATAATTACCTTTATATAGCATAAAGGACTATTTCAGATGTTTATCATCGATCAAATAATCATTTCATTTCTAGCATAGACGATTCCATAAAAGAAGTCTCGAATGTTAATCCCACCCCTAGCAATTTTCTCGTGCCTTAAGTGTGCAGCTACGGGGACTATTGCGAAAACTGTGTCCTAAACATCGTCCTCTACGATGTACTCAGTGATGTTAGCACGAAAATGTTGTTAAGTACCCGAACTGATAATTCAGACTCATTTCATTAATTGGCGCAGTCAACTGATAAGCATATCTCTGATTTTCGAAATGTCAGAAATCTTCTAGCTTTGATTATCAGCCTTGCAATGCTCTTTCTTGGGTTTATTCATAAATTTTGGGAGATAGCCCTTCCAAGAGTATGAGTTTTGTGTGAAATTGAGAATCACTTCGATTGATAGAGCACCCCTTTTTTTATTTTTTTGGAAAAATTATAAGATCACTATTTTAGTGAGGCAATAAAATTTTTCCTTTTATTATTAAGTAGGAAAAGTATATTGACTCAAATAATTTAAAATCATGCACCCAATGATCTTATTTCTGGTTAGTATTCGTTTAATTAATGGGGAGAAATCAATCAACCATAACAATAAAGGATGCTAACTGTAACATAGACAATCTACTGAAAGATTAATAAACCCAATGTGCATATCAATTGCTAGTCCATAGAAGAATCATCAAAAGTGGATCACACAGATTACCATAATCCATCCACCTTACTGCAAGCATTTGACCCGAATTATACTTTGTAACTGTTTCGGAATCAGAGGTAAAATACCATTCTTATTTGCAACACAATGTTGCGTTATCCAAAACAAAATCACCAGGTTAGTATAGTTCTGCACCAAACAATCAGTTTCATGTAGCGGATAACCAACTTTCCAATCTGGCTACCCTCTTAAGGAAGATCCTGGTATATCATAAATCAATAGGATTTAGAACAGCCTGATCAAAGAATTTAACAGAACATTTACCTAGAGGAAAGACTGCTACGAGTTTTTTCATTCTTCTATTTCCTTTCTTTTCTCCAGCAAAACACTTGAAACATGTAACTGTGGATAATAAGATGGGATTGCTAGATGTCATGAGCCAATCCCACCTTGCTTACTATGAATTCAAAGGCCAACCACATAATGCAACATCAAAAAACTTTGCTCATTCTAAATATTTCCAGAAAATCAGAACAGTATCAACATTTACTCCAGCTTGAATGAATTGAAAAATAAAATAGCCATAGCCCAGCATGCCCACAAAATTGTGAAGATAAGTTACATCGTCCAGGGCACATCTATCCATCAAGAAGCTACACAGCTCCCAGAGATAAAATTCTTGGTAGTAACTACTCGTGATGCTCATGACGCATACAATTTGGAAAGCTCTTCAGAAAATACCTTCCTAACAACCTCTCTCTTGAGCTTGAGAGCTGCAGTGACCAGGCCAGATTCAGGAGTCCATGCATGAGAAAGCAACTTGATCTTGACAGGGATCTCAAACTTCTCCAAGCGAGCACTCTTGGCAGCCTGTAGAAAAACAGAGCAAGAATTTTAACATAACTGGTCATGGTTGGTTCTTTTTTCTTTTTCTTTTCTTTTCTTATCTGTCTCACTCTTGAAATCAGTATTGGAACATCACTAAGGGAGAAAACTCCAGAAAATTCCATTTTCATTTTATTCTATTCTTGATGAAAGGAAGGTGCATCTGTTGTACTCAACCAAATATTAATTTCTCAGATGATATCATAGACATAACTTCAAACAATCAGTAACAGGTCTCACATGAAATTCTATTTAATGCTAAATAAGCAGTCCATTCGATGCTATTGGTGCATCTGTTGTACCAGGAAGAATTTCTTCCAAGCTTACAAGCAGAAGCACAATCTGATCTTAGTGTCCAAAGGAACTATATATGCTATTGGAATTCGGATGGTGATGTCCATGGTTGAGAGGTAGGTGATTACCCTCATGGGTATCTATCTAATTTATTTCTCTTTTTCTTCTTCTATCTTCTTCTTTATCTTAATCTTCTTCTTTTATTCTTTCTTCTTCTTTTTTTCTGGTTCTCCATTATTGTGCTTGCTGAAAACCATGAAACCCATCTCCTTCAATCTTTCTTTAATTTCCCATTCAAAATCCCTTCGCCAATAATCCTCTAACCTGCAGCCAGAATTAATCCCTTTGTTTTGGGGTTTTCTTTATAGAAAACCTAATTTCCAATCCATATATACCTGCAGCCAGGCCTTCATCACCGGTATTTTAAAGTTTTCTATGAAAACCCTAATATCCCATTCCCCATCACCTGTGGCTAACCCTCTTGATCATTCCCTTGAGTTCTATCATATACAACCTGAATGTTAAGACACTCCATACCCTGTCCCAGTCCTAAACCCTCATGCCTGTTGTATTTTTTTTATAGCTCAACCCAAATCCAGTCCTAGATCTTCTTTTCCTTACATAATCCCCTTAGACCTCCATCAAATTTTTCTATAAACTTGCAGCACATCAGATACCAGTGTGAGTTTTTTTTTTTCATAAATCTGCAAGGTTGTACTGAGAATCATTGAGGAACATAAGTTGCTGGTCATCCATACACTATTGTTGTTGCTGGAAATTACATCAGAAAAATGTGAAGCCTAAGAATATTTATATGATTCATGGGTGCGTGAACATTTGCTGATTTAGAAGTTGTACCTACTATTTTCTGACGGTTGTTAGAATCAAAGAGCTTAATGCAGACCCATTATTGCACAACCCCTGTTTGAAGAATTTCCTGAACCAGTTTCAATGATCTACAAACCCTATTATGTTCTGTGCTGCATCATTGTTCCTATAATTGTTAGGATTATTCCCAGATGACTTAAAGTAACTATCCATGGCATCATGATGGCTACCAGCAAAAAGGTTATGATAATGGCCTAGAGGTGTCAGGCAATATGCATTATGTAAGACACCTACATTATAGGAAAAAGGTCATTACCCAGTGCTGATCCCGTAATTACAGGGTACTAGGAAGGGTGGACGGGACACAGACCTAACCTTTGGCATTTTTTGCACAAAGTGGTTGCTCACCAAATCTTTATCGGTTGGCAAGAGACAAGGATGCGAAGGTCTTGGAGTATTGGAACCCAAGGGGGAATAGTGGTTTTTGGAATGTGGTTTTGTGCCGTGGCCTAAATGATTGGGAGGTGAAAGACTTGGCTAGTTTACTTGGTAAAGTTGATCCCTTTTGTCTAAGGGCGGGGGTGGAAGACTATCAACATTAGATTTTTGCTTCCAATGGGATCTTTTCTATTAAATCATGTAGAGAGGCTAAGTGGGGAGGAGAGGCCCCCCTGGACCGTATATAGGCTGAAATTTGGAAGCTTCATCCTCCTTCAAAGATCACTTTCTTCATTTGGATTTTGATCAAAGGCCGTCTCCCGACTATTGATTTGCTTCAAAAAAGGGGTATGTTTATGCCAAACGTCTGCTCCCTATGTATGCATGATGTTGAAAGTATTGATCACCTCGTCATTCACTGTCCTTATGTCTTGGAGATTTGGGCGAGGCTTTTAAAGGAGATTGGATTATCTTAGGTGACCCCAAATAAAGTTGATTTACTATTAGCTTCTTGGGAGATTGAGAAGGTGGCTAAAAAAAGAAGCAGCCTTTTATGTAAGCTAGTGTGTCTTGCTGTTTGTTGGCTCATTTGGCTTGAACGTAACAAGAGGGTGTTTGAAGGTTGTTCGGAACCAGCCTTTAATGTTTTTTGCAGGGCGAAGGAGGTAGCTTGTTTTGGGGCCTTGGCTAGAAACAACTTGGGAAGCTTTCGGTGATGTCCACCTTAAGGGATTGGGGGGAAAATTTTCAGTTGTAATCTTCTCCTTGTTGTTTGTTTTGGTTGTTGTCTTTGGGGATTTCTCATCCATTTTTTTTCTTCAGTGAAATTTTAATTATCAAATATATATATAATAACTAATCTAATATCACAAAAAAGATCACTATTAGGAACTGGCCTCTTACACTTTGCCTATTCAAGGAGGCAAAACAACCTTACAAGACCCCAACTAATTATTTCATTCAAGGCACCCAAAATCATTTGCTTGCATGGTTTCAAAACTCGGACGATCTGATCCAACCTGGGATCAAACAAGACCGGTCCGATCCTACATGTTGGATTGTGATCCACAATGGGATCGTTCCGGATCATTCCCAATCCCAAAATTTTCAAGATAAACATTTATTCCCCCTGATGTTTCTTCATTTCATTTATTGCCAAGATCTATTGATTTTGTGAAATCAAAAATAAGATTTAGGCAAGAAATTGATGGATCTAAATTCTAAATACTATTTATGCATTTTTCTTTGGATCAAGAAAAATGCGTGCTTTTCATTAATCTCAAAGTTCTTATTTTTTAAAAATAAATCAGTAGATCAACATCAATAGATGTTAAATCTATTGATTTAAAACATCAAAAACAATGATTTATGCTTTGAATAGATCTAAAGCATTATCTTTGAAAACTAGAGAGTATCGACAATATAGGGATGATGACTCTGCCCTCGATCCACCACAACATACATGATGGAAATGGCAACCTCCCACATGGTATTAAATATGATTACTTCTAATGCATAAATGCTATTTTATGATTAGAAGTAATCATATTGGATGTTTGTTTATGAAATGTACAATATTGATCTTTAGACAAGTCTAGTAACAGTGTTCATTCATGTATGATGCAACCACCATACCTAAAATTATGTTTCTTTTCTTTTAAACTTTTTATAGAAAGCATTATAAGAATATATAGGATTTTTTCGGAATTCTTTTTACCTTGGATTAGTGTCGGACTGAACGATCCACACGAGGATCATCGATCTAGGGATAGATCGGCCGGTTCAATCCGATCCCGGATCGGTTTTTGGCCCGAACAATCCAGGTCACCGATCCGAGTTTTAAAACCATGTTTACTTGAGACCTTTATTTCCAACCTTCTTCAAGAAAAGAATCTAAAGTGAAATTGTCCAAACTAATCTCATACACAGCCAAATCAGTGAAACCAAATATAACTAGACTTTAACCTTATTGTGTACAACCAGAAGATCAAATCTAAAACATAATAAATCAGATCTCCAGTACAATTTGTAGCCACAACAACCTTGGAGTTCTAAAAACAATATGGACTATGCTGATTCTCTATTACTTTAATATTTCCAATTCAATCATTTTACTTCAAGCACACCATAAAGTCACCTGGGTCATGATTTTCTTTCTTAATCAAATCAAAAAGTTACTTTCAGAAGAGAAGTTTGTGCCAGAATGATTACATCCATCACTTTATACACCAACTAGCACTCGCAAAATTCACCCCAAGTAATAACTATGTTCATTCTTTGCACTAAATTCTGTTTCGATGGAGGGAAAAAAAAAAAAAGACACTTCTTACCACTGCTCAACACTACCGGACCTTCTACACCACAGAACATGATAGAAAATGGAAAAGCTTAGATGCTCAGTGTTACCCCCAGGATTTGGTGCGCCCCCTTAACGTCTCCCTAAAGCCCCCCACTCCTCGCACGCAGGGGCGACACATCATGTCAAAAAGTGATTTACACCCCCCCCCAAAAAAAAGTGTAAATCACTTTTCAACGTGATGTGTCCCCCCCTGCATGTGGCAGGGACTTTAGGGGGACGTTAAGGGGGTGCACCAAATCCGAGCCATCAGTGTTAAGCTGTAAGAAATTATCAAAATTCCTTAATCGGAAATGATATAGATAGATGGTCTACAACTGCTATGTAGCTTGATAAAAGAAAAAAAAAAAAGTTGAAGGTTTTTTAGCATGTGGATAATGTTTAAAAATGGTAAGATTTGCACTCAAGCTATAAGTAATTTAGAGGGGGAAAAGTTTGATAATATAACAAGTACGTAAATTCAACACAACAAATCTGTTAGACAAACCAGTTCATAACAGTTAAAATCCTTGGCATCATACTAAACTCAACATAGTACTGAATTTTTTGAGTTAATATGCAAACCTTTATAAGTGATCCTTGCACTTCCTTCATGGTTTCTTCTTTCTGACATAAATCTGTAAAATCAGTAAAAATGATTCCTTGCTTTGTAGCCCAATCTTCTAGTGTGTGTTGGGCAGCTACCACAAGAGCCACACAGTAACTATGAAATGGATCAGCATGCAACATAATATTGTCGACATAAGGGCTCACGATAAGAGCAGCCTCCACCTGTAAGGAAAAAGTCAATTTCTGATATAATGTAATAGTAAGTACCCATCCATTACACCATCAATACCTTTCCAAGAGATACATATTCCCCGTGTTGAAGTTTCACTATATCCTTTTTACGGTCAATTATTTCAAGGCAACCATCAGTGTGAAATTGCCCAATGTCACCAGTGTAAAACCACCTCATTCCTCTCTCATCAACCTTTTTGCATCAAGACATTTTAACACACATGTCAGCACCTCACCTAAGATTTTCTTTTAGCAGATCTCATATATTATTACAAGCATGCAGAAGTTTGAGACTTACCTTGTATACTTCCTTTGTTTTTTCTTCATTTTTGAAATAACCTACGGTAACATTTGGACCACCAATAACTATTTCCCCTCGAGGCATGGGTGAATCACTAGTTAAATATCCTCCTTCAGGCCAATTAATCAACTGAAATACAGGTGCTAGACATAAATATGAATGGAGATATAAAATTGAACAGGAGAATGCAATAAAGCCAGGAATAAACCACAAGAATTATATGAGATAACTTAATCAAGTTTACATAATCTTCAAAAAGAAACTCATTTCAACTCATTGTGTCCATGCACATATTTTTTTCCTTTTTATCCAAAAAAAAAAATCATTTTAACTTACATGTATGCCTTAACAAGGGGTGGGGTAGAAAAGACTACTATAATATAACTATGTGTCAACACTACCCTATGTCTGTACTATGTTTGTTTTTCTAAGGGGGAACTCATGTATAGCTTAAATGTTTTAATGAAGAGTGAAAAGGACAATCACGAGATTACCTAGTGCCTAAGTTACACTATGTACGATTTTATGATACTCCAATATTTGTTCCATGAATGAATATATCTTTTGCAAGGAAATACGATGACTGAATTTGTACAATCCATAAAACTTTAAAGATTAAATGTTATGAGAAGAAAGTACTTAAGTTTTTTTGTAAGCAGCTTATGATAGCCACTGAATATTACGATACTAACTCAAAGTCAAATGTAGGAAAGTGAGGTGAGAAGAATAAAAGGCAAAGAGATTCACACATCATAAGATCTTCTGAAGCATCTTTTGAAAGATGATCATTGATCAGCAATTGGAACGAACCTATATAAAAGCTTAAACAAGTTAACTCACTTATTTCAACCACGAAAAAAGGTCTGTATTTGTCTTCAGTTCCTCCTAACAACAACTAGATGTGGATTTTCTTTTCTTTTTTCTTTTGTGGTGGAGAAGCTGGATTGAAAAAGGAATTGTCGTGATGTGAACTAATTGAGCTACAACCTGAGCCAACTGGAAGTGAAACACTTACCTTGACAAATGAGCAAGGAAGTGGAGCACCAACACGACCAACAGATGTATCATCATACTCAGAAAATGTACCACCAGCACAAGTCTCAGTGAGTCCATACCCTTGGCCGATTGGAGCCCTGAAAATAAATAAATATATATACTCATTCTGGTTAAACTGCAGTAGAAGGATCATAACAAAACAAAAGATGCCTTTTTCAAAAGGAAGTGTGACAGAGTGCAATCCACTATGTTAACAAATAAGCTCAAAGAAAAGTTCACCTCCATTATTGTAAGAGACTGACTCTACATACACACACACCCCTTTGATCAGGAAGAGAAATTAATAAAGAAGATAAACAAGAAAAAGATACAGAAAGGCAAAAGCCTCCTAGAGAAGTTTTAAACAGCAACTGAATAAACATTTGGAAAGTAATTATGAAAGTTTATGAAGATTTCCTACCTCTTGTAAGTTTTCAAGTTGCCAATACTCTAAAGTGCAGTTTGGTATGGTAACACACCTCTTGCTACATCCTTCCCAGCCTTAGATGGGCTATCCATGAACAAGAAGGCATGGGTTTGCGAAATTTTGGAATTTAGAGAAGATAGCTGGAGCTGGTCTCCTTGCTTCAAGAGAAACCTTAATGACTGGCAAGTGAACATGGTTACAGACCTGCTCAAACCTTCACCCCATCAAGAAGAGAGAAAAAGGTGGGCTAAGGATCAGAGAGGAGTGTTTTTAGCCAAATCCATCTACCAAACTCTATCCCAAAGAAATGAAGATTGCTTCCTGGTAAAGCTTATAAGGAAAGTCCAAGTTCCGTAAAAAAATAGCTTTCTTCATGCTCATCCTCAACAATATCTTGACAATCGATCAGCTACTCTTGAGAGGGCACCTAATCACTAATATGTGCAGCATGAGCTGCCAAGATGCAGAAACAGCAAGCCAACTACTCATCCATTGCCCTAGCACATGGAAAACTTGGTCTTTTTACTTGAGCCTGTTCAAGATTCACTGGGTGATGCCCCTGTGCTTGTCAGATATCATACATGCATGGGTGCTGAGTCTGTCTGGAGCTCTTTCTGACAGTTAGAAAGCTTTGTGGAGAATTCTTCCATCGGCAATTTGCTAGTCTATTTGCTAGGAGAGGAATGACAAGAATTTAAACAAAGCTAGGGCTGATCTCACCAAGTTCCCTGAGAGAAATTTGAGTCTTATGTACTGCTAGGAGCCCCATCTAAAAGACTTTGAAAGAATCCAGTTCCAGGATTTCATTTTTGATTGGGATGCTTTAATCTTAAGCTCTTTATGACTGTTCTATGTCCTCTTGAATTTAAATCTTAGTAAATACTGGGGGCTCTATAAGACAAAACAGAGAAAGAATTTTACAGAGAAAACCCATTCCGTGCATTAGCCCTCCATATCCATCAGTCCTCGCCTGTTTCTGTGATCTTAACGCCATTCAACCCCAGTATGATTCCCCCCATTGCTGTTTATGGAGAGTCTAGGTCCCTGCTACAGTGATCTTTTTTTTGTTTTGTTTCAGTGGCAATTCAAGTGATAATACTTACAGTTGATCAGCTGGTAGTGGGAAGTCTTCCACCCCGAACGGATATGTTCTTTGTTGCCAAAGCTGCTGAATTGGTAAATCATCTCCCCATCCATTGTCAGGTGGTGTATGGCATATGGGGCTTCATGTACTAGCAAGTTCGGAACGGAGTGGGTTATGCCATACCACTTGATGGATTGTTTACCATGTGGCAATCAATTCCCAAAGGTACTGATGCAGACATTAGAGAAAGCTGGGGTCTACACATGGCCTTGGTGGGGTCCACAGATGACACACACGAAGGTACATGGAAGAACACATGGAGACACAAGATGGAGTATTTTAGAGTTATTTTACTATTTTACTTAACAATTTATGAGCTATTAGAGTCTAGGACATGAAGGTCATTTTAATTTTTGTTTTTGGGTATTTGTGTAATAAGGCATTATTGTCAATGGTATTTAAGAGTCAACAAATCAAAGTGGGGCCCTCTAAGAGTGTTGGATGAAATTTTCTAGAAGGACCTGATTTTGATACTTTTTGTTTTTAGAAAGTAAACTAGTTTAGACTTTTTAGTAGTTTTGACCTTAGGAAAGTCTTTGGTAACAAGTAAACTAGTAGTTTAGGAGTTTCTAAGTTAGTTTTTGGTTATTTTCGTGACTTTATGAGCCTATAAATGGACTGCACATTTTTGTACTTGACATGATCGAATGAATAAAAATTTTGGTTGTTTTCTTGCTCTTCATGAGTAGAACTCCTTCTCTTCTTCAAGTCCTTGGTGCCTAAGGCTTAGCTTGATTGGTGATTTCCAAGTTGTGACTTGTGAATTGGTGATTTCTCACAAAAGTACACTCTTTTTATCCTTGTTTGCCTAAACAAGGCTTAGGTTGATGATTTCCTAAGTTGAAGTTGGTGATTTCCTCAAGGTAATCTTCTTATTTTTCTTCTTATTTTTTGTTCACTGTTTAGTGGTTTTACATCTTTTCCTTGCTGGCCCACAGTCCACAAAATCCATCTTTACATTACCTCCATCTTCCCCACGCATCCTTACACCAATCGATCATAACCCTTTATCCCCTTTGTGTTCCCTCATCTAAAATCCATCCACATACCCTCTTTATCAATCAGTTAGTCCAAAACCTGTCCAAAAGAAACCCAGAAAAATTCAAGAACCTAAAGAAACCTCTCCAAACCCATGGCTTCAACCTTCCTTGCTTCTCTAACCTGCCGACCACCTTAGACCTCCCCATTCTTCACCTTTTTCTCATTTCCTACATCACCCTTTACCTCCTTACAACCTGCTGCCTTTGAAATTTTGATAAAAACCCATTAAAACCATTCCTTGAAAATCAAGAAACCCATCATCCTGTGCCCAGAAATTTTTCCCAGCAAGTTTTCAATCATTTTTTTGTTGTTTTATCAAGGGATTACTTCCCTTATTCATGCGGCAGACTTAGGAGTCAAATCCTAAGTGTTTTGATCATTCAACACTCAAACCTACACAAAAGACCTGTACGGCCAGATTTGAATTTTGTTTCCCCTTTGATATTTTTTTTAAAGAAAGCCTATATTTTGGCATCCGGATATGCATGGGGTTCCTCTCTTACATTAAGGTTTATTCTTTGGTGTTATTATGCTTAAAATTAGAAGACAATCAAAAGTTTTAGGCCTCATAATTTTCTGTTGAGTGTTTTGGGCCTTCTAAGTG